>VDFB02270217.1:0-234502 GCA_007258455.2 Sequoia sempervirens | reverse complement strand
TAAATCCCTTACTGAGCAAGACCTAAAAGTCCACCAAATTTTGCGTGGCTACATGCTACATCCATCATGAACTTACAAAAGAAATCCCCATACTAAAAATACCAAATTTCTGGAGAAGAAAACTAGTTAGGAATGGTTGGATTCCTACAAAATTATTTGAAATACACAACTCTTATACCTGCTGAAACTGAGGATAGTAAATGCCTTAAGAATATACACTGGCACCTGCAATCATGAGCTTTGGCCTAAAAAAGGGTACAAGAATTTCATAATCAATGACTCATGTAAAATGAAGAAAACAAATAAAATAACCAATCAATATTAGATAAATCACAATGAGTAATCCTAAATTCCAAATTTTATTGCATTTATTAGTAATATCCAAGAAACAAGCACAACTGTGGATTCATCCACACAGTATGTCATAGATTCAAAATAAATAGAAGGAGCAAGTACTCATCAATTTGTAGTCTTGAATCCATGAAATAGATACCCTCCATATCTCAGGTCCATACTCTATATGTTAGAAAACAGTGGGAAGAATACTGCTGCAGAGTTCTAGGTTCACTTGGAGCATTGTAGACCTCCCGCACCTCAAGTAATCACATCTACACAAATGGAGAAACTTAATAATAGATCAATGATGTTTTGACAAGTATATCATTCATAATCCGACCATCAAAACAAGTAAACACTTTTATCACAAAAGCCTCCATGTAGGCTACATTGCTCTTCACAACCAGCAACACAGTTAACACAGTTTGTCAAAGCTCTAAATTATTTTATGTAAAGAAAAAGAAGGTAATGTTAGTTAATTGTAAATTGTAAAAACATTGTTTGCATAAAGATAGGGATGGTTTAGTTGCTTAACGCATTATTTGGGAGAGATCATGCTACACAGAAAGTAGTCGTGAAAATTTGAAAAAATGAAAGGATCACACCAATTAAACAGTCAGTCCCTGTATAGCCCAGTTCCCAATTACATACTCTACTTGAGTTGCACGTTCCATGCCAATCGCTATCAGCAAACAAGGTTCCTTAAACAAATAAACCCTCTTTGAGAACTACACGGTTATACAAATGATATAAATGATATCTAATACAACAAAGACTTGTATGAACATCACCTCATTTCAAGCAACAAAGGAACTTCCTTGCAAGAGTCATTCCCAATGTATCCTAAAACCAATGACATTTTCTATCAATACACTGTCCATTACAATTATATGAGCAAGGGCTTTGACAATGGAAGGTCAAAGAATTATCCACAAAAAGCTCATTGTAAGCAAGGTAATAGTCCAAACCTAAGGTCGTGTTGTGACCTTTTCACACATCGCCCCATTCAAGATGGGGACCCCTAATTTTTGCTCCATTCTAGTCTTTTGGCTTTGGTTTTGTCTCTCTCCCTCTCTTTCTGATGTCTACCTTTTCGAGGACATTCCCGTCTTTGAGCTTAAACAAGTGAAATTTGGCCAAGTCTGAAACTAGGGTTTCCATCCTTTTGGTCAGTTCGAGGTTGAACGAAGTGAATAAATTGAAAACAGAGCTTAACATTGTTGTCAGTGTGCTTCCAGCAGGCTCTCAGCAAATTTTCATCCGATTCTGAGGTACTTACTATTTTTAGTAAGTGTGCAGCTACAGGCAATTCGCCAACATTTTTGAAATTCCGACAGTCACACGGCATTCAGAGCACATCAGGCTGTTCGTGTGCTAAATTTGAGCGAAAACAGACAACTTTCTATTTTTAGCAGTCCGCCTTCCGGGACAAATTTCAAGGTTCAGATGCAGAGTTTTTCTTTGTATGTTGGCATATTCCTTCTGGGTTTTTCGAGACCTTCGCGATGATATAACATGCAAGACGAGACGACAACTTTCAGAATTCAGCCTTCCGAGGCTATTTTTAAGGTTCGCATGTCAAGGTTTCTTTTGCATGTCGGGTGATTCCTGATGGGTTTTTCGAGAGCTTCGCGATGGTGTGACATGCAAAAGGAGATAATCACTCAGTAAGGAACTTACTATTTTTAGCAGGTGCGTCCCGGCAACCGCCTCCAAGCAGTTCAGAATCACGAGCTGATCGCAGTGCAACAGAAACAAGAGCAAACAAAGATCTTTTGATACGCATGCAGAGCAAATTAGGGTTTCCAACTTCGGAGCCTGAAAAGAAGGGCAAAAAGTCAGAATTTTCGAAAACCGGTGTAAACCACCGCGATCAGCGTCCTTCAAGCTATCTGCTGGTAAAATTTCAAGTCAAACGGAGCACTTACTATTTACAGTAAGTTAATTTGGAAACAGGCTAAAAATAGTAAATCAGGTGCATGCGTCAATGTCAACAGACAGGTCACATGGTGAAGAGCGCCTCATTCAAATTTCAAGTTAATCGGAGCAGTGGAGCTATCAGAAACAAGTACTTACTATTTATAGTAAATCATCCTCAGAAATGGGCTAAAAATAGCAGGTCAGCTAAAAAGGGCAGTGTCGACAGGACAACAAGATCATGAGGACGCAGTGTTCAAAATTTCGAGTCGTTCTGAGCTTCAGAGATGCGAAATTGAGAGGACTTACTATAAATAGCAGGGCATGAAATACTGGCGAAAAATGAGAAAAATTCTAAGTTTGGAGCTTCATCCAGTAGACATGGCAAAATGCGCCCATCAAGCTGGAGCAAGTCAAAAGAAGTCAACGCCTTTTCATCCTTCTGCCTAGCCTAAATGCGCCTTCAAGCATATGCCAAGCACAAAAAAAATTCTAAGTATGAAGTTCATCCTTCATCAGGGGCAAAATGCGCCCCAACCAAAGAAAGTCAAAGAGAAGTCAACAATTTTTATCCTGTAGGCATAGGGAAATGCGCCCAACTTGAAGAAGGGAAAAGTTTAAAAATTTTCCAAGTCTGAATATCCGCCACCCCCCTCAAAATGCGCCCATCCTGCAGCAGGGGTAAAATGCGCCCAAAATGAAAGGAGGTCAAAGCAGTCAAAGTTTTTCATCCTCCTCCTAGGTGGAAATGCGCCCAAAACAAGCCATGTCAAGACAAAAAAACAGAAGTTGAAGAGTCATCCTCTTGCCAAGCTCAAATGCGCCCAAGTTGAGGTGGTAAAAGGTAAGTAAATGGAGTAAAAGGTGAGTGAAAATACCTCAAGGCGTGGTCAATGTAAGGTAAATGCTAGGCGCACCCAAGGTGGAAGGTGTTGAAGATGTTTTCCTAGGCGTGATTTTGAATTTCCTATTCAAGAGTGAAATGCGCCTAAGGTGGTAAGTGGTGTTGGAGTTTTTTTTCCTAAGGCATGATTTTTTTCCCCAGTGTGCTATGCGCCTTGAGTATGAAATAAAGTATAAGATAAGTGATGGGAATTTTTCTAAGGCGTTGGAATATTTTCCTAGTGTGGAGTAAAATGCAAGTGGTGAGTGAGAAATAAAAATGTGCTAGGCATGGATGAAATTTTTCTAAATGAAGTTGATGTTTTTCTCACTGGCGAATGAACCAAAAATTTCTAAGGCAAATTCTCAAAGTGCAAAATAATTTAAAAGTTTCTAAGGCAAAAATATTTTCTCCCTTAGAAAATACGCCTAGAACTCAAGGTGGTGAAATTTTCTTTCGCAAAGCACGAGCAAATTTTCTCAGCGATGAAGTCAGAAATGATGATAATGCAGGTTGAATTCAAATTTTCAAGTTGGAGCAACCAAGAAATGTTCACAGGTGTTGAAGAGCAAGAATAAATTTTCCAAGGTGCAAAATTCAAGAAAATTAAATGAACCCGTTCGTCGTGCACCCATGAGTTCGACATGTTCTGAAGGAAATTTTCTTCTGGGCATTGAAGATTATCGATGAGGAATAGATTTTAAAGTCTTCTACACTTCGCCGAGGCTTTCAGGATAAAGATTTTTGATGGGCACCAGGTTGGTGAATTTCCTAAGGGAAATTTGAAAAATTTTCTAAGCCAAGGGATAAAATGTGTTAAAATGCCTTGGCGGATGAATTTGAAAATGATCGCCTATATGATTTTTTTTTATCAAATTCCTGATGGAAGGATCTCTTCTCGAGTCTGAGTTGGATGAAATGGCAAAGTGAAGGGTGCTAGGCAAAAGACAAGATGGGTTGAAAATTTGGCTAAGGCATGAAGAATTTGAACGCGAAGTTGGCTAAGGAAGAACGATGAGCCCTTGAAGGTCAAAGCGTGAAAATCAGGTAAGTAAGGTGAATTTATATTATGAAGTGTTCTAATACTCTTCTCCGTGCTTGTTTTGCAGAAGGAACGTCGAGGCCGGGCGGTGATGACTTAAGTGATGAAGAAAATAATCCAACACTACATTTCAACCTCGAAGGAAGAAAAGTTGCAAGAAAATGGCTAAGTGTTGAGGCTCAAGTAACAAAGAAACGTTTTCAAAATTCAAGATGAAAAAAAAGAATGGAAGCTCGAGCGAAGTTGAAGAGCAACATCAAGAAAGAAGATCAAGGGCAGTGTGAACGCGTTTCAAAATTGGAATCTTCTAGAAAGATGGTGGACATTAATGCCGCATTTATTACCCCACTCCTCTTGGTGGCGGTTTTTAGGGCAAATCTTGTTTAGGGATGAGGTGGCACGATCTGGGCCATCCAGCCGATTGTAATCTGAGCCGTCCATTGGACTTGGCCAACTATAAAAGGGGGAGTCCCCCTCATTTGTAATCTCATTAGATTTAGAAGTAGAAGCAGAGCTTAGAGGAGTAGAGAGAAGTTGATAGAGTAGAAAGTAAAGTAGTGTAGATTGAAAAGGAAGGAAAGTCTTCCCTTTGGATACTTTGTAAGAAGTTGTCATGTATGCTTTCATAATAAAGGAACTTTCATTGATGGTGATTTCTTCTTTGTTATGAGTAGTTGTTGAGGCTTCTTCGTCCTTCCAATTCACGTAGCATCTTGAAGTAGTTTAAAGTAAAGTAGATTTCATTTCATTCAAGTACTTAGCAATTGTGGAATGTGGTGCTTGATTTGAACAAGGCTTCGTTTGTCCATACCACTAAGCGAACCGGCGGTGGGTTCGCCTTGCGTGGTCAAGCTGGAACTTTAGTGAGCGCTTCGATTATGGTTTGCATATGTTAATGCGTCGTTGTGATGGTGTCTTCATGCATCGTGATACGAACATCTTGGGGTAACTCCTCGAGAAGATTGCACCGTTCCTTGTTTGTCAGTGAGGCAAAAGCAATTGGTTGGAAATGTGAGAATTGATGCCCGTGTCCCGGCACAGAGTAGACTAGAACTTCTTAGGCCCTACATTCTTTTAATTTCAGTTCATTTCCGGTTAGAATTAGGAAACTTGTGCTTACCTACCAAATCAATTGAATTACACGAAAGCCCTTAGTCTACTGTCTGCTGTCAACTGTCGAACAATTGTGTAAGTCCCCTCGTGAGAACACAGCAACTCACATCAAACCAACTGAGGGTATTCTAAGTATTCGGAACCTTGGAGTTGAAAGCATGATCTTACTCGCAATCTTAGCATGTTGAATACTTTGTTCAAGAGAGGATAGGGTATCCGTTGGGAAACTTTATTCTGTGTTGGTGCCGTCTCAAAAACCACGTCAACAGGTCGATTATAAAATAGATTTAATGTTCAAGAAATAAGATTCAATTCAATCCTTGTGCCAATCCGAAGGTGTAAACATACCTAAGGTGTAGTGGCTATATGTGCAAGGGCTGCAGCTAATGAAGTGAGTAAAATGATATGCAACTATACTATAAGAACAAAATCACTTTTTAAAACTGCTACAGGAATATACACTCCAACCGAAATTGTTCATGCCACAACAAGAGCTGTGCGTAGGTCACAAGATCATAATTTGCTACAAAAGCTGTACACAGGTGACAAGAACTGTAGCTTTCATGATGCAGGTAAAAAGTTAAAATAGAAGTTAAAAAGGAAATGAAATAAAAGAAGAAATAATAATCACAATCTCATTGCTAAATAATAAATAATTAAAATAATCTATTCTTTCTACATTTCTTCAAACCTATAAAATTATAACACATACAAACTAGAAACTAAATGAATAGAAATACTGGAGATCATTGCCAGTGTTTCTCAAGAGTGGGCCCTCCTCTCCGTCCACACAGGAATGATCTACTACAGGGCTTCTTTCAATATGTAACTATATTATAATATCTTTCAAAAAGTCTTATTTGTCACCTCCATACTATTAACTTCTACACTATTGCATTTACTCCATGCTATATGCTATGGTTTATAAAGTTTTGAATACCCGTACCTTACAACAAATTGTGTGCAAATTGACAAACGATAGATAGATTCGTTTGGCCTGCATCCTAACCATCTTTGCAACACAAGAAATCATACATCAGTAGGTTACAACAATATAAATTGCTATTCTAAAAACGTTTCAAATAATAGCAATTATTGATCGAAACTAATAACTGAAAATCAATGCATACTACTGAAATACCACTGCAAGCAACTACCATAATTCTTTTACATCCACCTTCTTTGACATGCTACAAGATCTGTTTTCTCGGGCTAAAAATGTCAACGTTTATTAGTAAATATAATCTAATATTTATTTTTCTCATTTTAACTTACAACTAAATATACCACTTATTTTTATTCAATCATATGCAACGGAAATATTAAAAAGGTCATGGTACGATATTAAAATGGAGCACGAAGATCGTCATTATGCTAAAGGAAGAAGACTATAATATAAGATGAATTGGTCATATATGAACCTCATCGCAGGGCTTAACAACTCCCCCGCTATAGAAATTCAAACAGTCAAAAACGATAATGAACATAAAAAATTCCATTTAATAGGATAAAGATGTTGCATATTAGGTAGAGACTCTTGTCTAATTGAGTTTTACAATAGCCCCACCAATGTAACATATGTAATAGGAATCATCATATCTGAAACACGAAATCTATTTAAGCGTTATTAAGGAAAAGTCTGCAAAACAACATTAAGCAAGTTATGTATAGTGAAATTAAATGTCGAAAAATATCCTAGAAATATCTCCAAATCAAACTTCCCGTGGCAGTAAATTGTGGTATCAAGTTTATCACAGTTTTTTGCCCACTTCGAAGCTGAGCCTAATGCATGAATAACAACAAAAGACATACTGCATATTAACCCAATGCTAGCTGATGTCAAATGAAGTCATTTTCAGGATCACCCATTTGTATCCTAATTATTACAAAATGTGGCAATAACACTTAACACAATATTTGTCGCCAAAATCTGTACAAAACTTCAGAATGTATGACCTTCGAAACCATCAAGAATTGGAAGCATGCTTAAGGAGTACTTACAAGTAGGGATGAATGGCACTATTTGAATGCCTACTTCCGCTAGTATGGCTAGATGGGGCGTCTTGCAATTGCCCTTCAAGTAGGTTAATTGTATGGCATTTGTAGTTTTTTACGAGGGGCACCATTAATAGAACCCATTTATTACCTTAAAAATACAGGACTTCTGCATTCACAAAAAATGACTTATGTTGACCTTTGCAAACTATGTGGTTATTATAAATTTAGCATGAGCATCTGAATAATTTCATTCTTTTGGACATGTGAGATACATCCAAATATCTATAGTTATAGCAATTAATATTAGGAAACATATTTGTTCCATAACTCTCAATATTCAGCTCAAGCTCGAGAAGGGAATTTTATGCATAAGGAACTCCTTCAAGGAACATATCAAGACAAAAAAATTGGACAAAGATGTGAAATCTCACCCAACAAGTCAAGTCAAGTGCTTTCCTAATGCTGCATTCTGGCCTTTATCCAAAATACAAACAACACATGGCTACTTGCAACCAGAATGTTAAGATTTGGCACAACAACTGCACCAAAATACTAGGTTCAATTGGAGAATCATTGACCTCCTGCACCCCAAGCAATGACATCTCCACAAATGGAGAAACTTGATAATGGAACACTGGTGTTTTGACAAGTATATCATGCATAATCCGACCACCTAAACAAGCAAACACCATTATCACAAATGCCTCCATGTAGGCTACATTGGTCATCACAACCAGCAACACAATTAACACAATTTGTCGAAGCTGTAAATTACTAAATTCTGTTATGTAAAACAAAAGACAACAAAGTTAGTTAATTGTAAATTGTAAAAACGTTGTTTGCATAAAGAAAGGCATGGTTTAGTTGCTCAATGTATCATTTGGGAGAGATCATGCTAAACAGAAAGGAGTCTTGAAAATTTGCAAAAATGAATGGATAACACCAATTAAACAGTCAGTCCATGTATATCCCACTTCGCAATTTCATACTCTAGTTGAATTGCATGTTCCATGCCGATTGCAATAAGCAAAGAAGGTTCCTGAAACGAATAAACCCTCATTGAGAACTTCACGGTTATACAAATCATATAAATGATATCTAATACAACAAAGACTTGCATGGCCACCACCTCATCTCGAGCAACAAAGGAACTTACTTGCATGAGTCATTCCCAATATATCCTAAAAAGAAATGACATTTTCTATCAATACAATGCCCATTACAATTATATAAACAAGGGCTTTGACGATGGAAGGTCAAAGAATTATCCACAAAAAGTTCATTGTAAGCAGGGTAATAGTAAAAACCTAAGCTGGATTATAAAATAGATTTAATGTTCAAGAAATAATATACAATTCAATCCTTGTGCCAATCTGAAGGTGTAAACTTACCGAGGGTGTAGTGGCTATATGTGCAATGGCTGCAGTTAATGAAGTGAGTAAAATAATATGAAGCTATTCTATAAGAACAAAATCACTCTTTTGAAACTGCTACAGAACTATACACTGCTACCGAAATTGTCCATCCCACTACAAAAGCTGTGAGTAGGTAAAAAGATCATAATCTGCTATAGAAACTGAACACGACTGACAAGAACTGTAGCTTTCATTATGCAGGAAAAAATCTAAAATAGAAGTTAAAAGAGAAAAAGATATTCGATAAGAAATAATAATCACAATCTTATTGCTAAAAAATAAATAAGAAAAATAATTTATTCTTTCTACATTTCATCAAAGCTAAAAAATTATAACACATACAAACGAGAAACAATATGAATAGAAATTAAAGAAATCATTGCCAGTGCTTCCTGAGAGTGGGCCATCCTCTCCGTCCACACAGGAATGATCTACTACAGGGCTTCTATCAAAATGTAACTATATTATAATATCTTTCAAAAAGTCTTACTTGTCACCTCCATACTATTACCTTCTACACTATTGCATTCCCTCCATGCTATATTATATGGTTTATATGGTTTTGAATACACGTACATTACAACAAATTATATGCAAATTCACCAAGGATAGATGAATTCCTTATGCCTGCAGCCAAACCATCTTTACAACACAGAAAATGATACATCAATAGGTTACAACAATATTAACTGCTATTTTAAAAATGTTGAAAATAACAGCAATTATTCATCGAAAGTTATAAGTGAAAATCATTGCATACTACTGAAATACCACTCCAAGCAGCTACCATAATTCTTTTGCCTCCACCTTCTTTGACATGCTACAAGATCTATTTTCCCGAGCTAAAATGTCAATGTTTATTAGCAAAATTATCACTTAATTTTATTCAATCATATGCAACGGAAATATTAAAGAGGTCATGGTATGATAATAAAATGAAGCACAAAGATGGTCATTATGGTAAAGGAAGGAGACTATAATATGAGATAAATTGGTCATACATGAACCTCATCGTAGAGCATAACAACTCACCTGCAACAGAAATTCAAATAGTCAAAAAGGGTAATGAACATAAAAAATTCCATTTGATATGATAAAGATGCTTCATATTAGGCAAAGGTTCTTCTCTAAATGAGTTTTCCAATAGGAGTCGAGAAGACCATGTTCATAACACAAATCTTACAACAATAATATATGATGCTGCATTTACAATGTTACATATCAGAAGTACAACCATTAAAAGCAGTAAAGACTGCAAAATTTTGCTCCACAATCCAAACAAGAACTCCTACATCAGAAACCACCACTAGATAATCAAAAAGAAAACAAACCGAACTGACGAATTTGCCTCGTTCGTATTTTTTTCCTACAATTTAATTCAAGTAAATTTCATCACGGTTTCTAAGAATTTCTGTATTCTATCTTTACACAAATAAATCCCTTACTGAGCAAGACCTAAAAGTCCACCAAATTTTGCATGGCTGCATGCTACATCCATCATGAACTTACAAAAGACATCCTCATACTAAACATACCAAATTTCTGGGGAAGAAAACTAGTTAGGAATGGTTGCATTCCTCAAAAATTATTTGAAATACACTACTGTTATACCAGCTAAAACTTTGGATAGTCAATGCCTTGAGAACATACACTGGCACCTGCAATCATGAGCTTTGGCCTAAAAAGAGTAGAAGCATTTCATAATCAATGACTCATGAAAACTACAAGAAAACAAATACAATAACCAATCAATATTAGATAAATCACAATGAGTAATTCTAAATTCTGAACTTTATTGCATTTATTACTAATATCCAAGAAACAAGCACAACTGTGGATTCATCCACACAGTATGTCATAGATTCAAAATAAATAGAAGTAGCAAATACTCATCTATTTGTAGTCTTGAATCCATGAGATAGATACCCTCTATGTCACAGGTCCAAACCCTAAATGTTAGAAAACAGTGGGAATAATACTGCCGCAGAATTCTAGGTTCACTCGGAGCATTGTTGACCTCCAGCACCTCAAGTAATGACATCTCCACACATGGAGAAACTTGATAATAGAACACTGCTGTTTTGACAAGTATATCATGCATAATCCGACTACCTAAAAAAGCAAACACCATTATCACAAAAGCCTCCATGTAGGCTTACTTGCTCATCACAAGCATCAACACAATTAAGACAGTTTGTCAAAGCTCTAAATTATTTTATGTTAAAAATAGAGGGCAATGTTAGTTAATTGTAAATTGTAAAAACATTGTTTGCATAAAGAAAGCCATGGTTTAGTTGCTTAATGCATTATTTGGGATAGATCATGCTAAATAGAAAGTAGTCGTGATAATTTGAAAAAATAAATGGCTCACACCAATTGAACAGTCAATTCCTATATAGCCCAGTTGGCGATTACATACTCTAGTTAAGTTGCATGTTCCATGCCGATCGCTATCAGCAAACAAGGTTCCTTAAACAAATAAACCCTCTTTGAGAACTTCACAGTTATACAAACGATATAAATGATATGTAATACAACAAAGACATGCATGAACACCACCTCATTTCAAGCAACAAAGAAACTTCCTTGCATGAGTCATTTCCAATATATCCTAAAAAGCAATGATATTTTCTATCAACACCCTGTCCAATACAATTATATGAACAAGGGCTTCAACCATGGAAGGTCAAAGAATTATCCACAAAAAGCTCATTGTAAGCAGGGTAATAGTCCAAACCTAAGGTCGATTATAAAATAGACTTAATGTTCAAGAAATAAGGTTAAATTCAATCCTTGTGACAATCCAAAGGTGTAAACTTACCAAAGGTGTAGTGGCTATATGTGCAATCGCTGCAGCTAATTAAGTGAGTAAAATGATATGCAACTATTCTATAAGAACAAAATCACTCTTTTAAAACTGCTACAGGACTATACACTCCTACCGAAATTGTTCATGCCACTAAAGAGTTGTGAGTAGGTTACAAGATCATAATTTGCTACAGAAACTGTACACAGGTGACAAGAACTGTACCTTTCATGATGCAGGTAAAGATCTAAAATAGAAGTTAAAGAGGAAATGAAATAAATAATCACGATCTCATTGCTAAATAATAAATAATTAAAATAATCTATTCTTTCTACATTTCTTCAAATGTATAAAATTATAACACATATAAACTAGAAACAAAATGAATAGAAATACTAGAGATCATTGCCAGTGTTTCTTGAGAGTGGGCCCTCCTCTCCGTCCACACAGGAATGATCTACTACAGGACTTCTTTCAATATGTAACTATATTATAATATCTTTCAAAAAGACTTATTTCTCACTTCCATACTATTACCTTCTACAGTATTGCATTTACTCCATGCTAGATGCTATGGTTTATATAGTTTTCAATACCCGTACCTTACAACAAATTATTTGCAAATTTACCAACGATAGATGGATTCGTTTGGCCTGCATCCAAACCATCTTTGCAACAAGGGAAAATGATACATCAATAGATTACAAAAATATAAATTGGTATTTTAAAAATGTTTCAAATAACAGCAATTATTGATAGAAACTAATAACTGAAAATCATTGCATACTACTGAAATACCACTCCAAGCAGCTACCATAATTCTTTTGCCTCCACCTTCTTTGACATGCTACAAGATCTGTTTTATCAGGCTAAAAATGTCAACATTTATTAGTAAATATAATCTAATATTTTTTTTTCTTATTTTAACTTACAACTAAATATACCACTTATTTTTATTCAATCATATGCAACGGAAATATTAAAAAGGTCATGGTACGATAATAAAACGGAGTACAAAGATGGTCATTATGGTAAAGGAAGAAGACTATAATATGGGATGAATTGGTCATATATGAACACCTCATCGTAGGGCATAACAACTCCCCTGCTACACAAATTCAAAAAGTCAAAAAGGGTAATCAACATAAAAAAATTCCATTTAATAGGATAAAGATCCTTCATATTAGGTAAAGGCTCTTCTCCAATTGAGTTTTCCAATAGGCCCACCAATGTAAGACATGTAATACAAATCATCGTATCTGAAACACGAAATCTATTTAAGCATTATTAAGCAAAAGTCTGCAAAACAACATTAAGCAAGTTATGTATAGTGAAGTTAAATGTTGTAAAATATGCTAGAAATATCTCCAAATGAAACTTCCCATGGCAGTAAATTGTGGTATCAAGTTTATCACAGTTGTTTGCCCACTTCAAAGCTGAGCCTAATGTATGAAAAACAACAAAAGACATACTGCATACTAACCCAATGCTCGCTGATGTCAAATCAAGTTGTTTTCAGGATAACCCATTTGTATCCTAATTATTACAAAATGTGGCAATAACACTTAACACAATATTTGTAGCCAAAATTTGTACAAAACTTCAGAATGTATGACCTTCGAAACCATCAAGAATTCGAAGCATGCTTAAGGAGTTCTTACAAGTAGGGATGAATGGCACTATTTAAATGCCTGCTTCCACTATTATGGCTAGATGGGGCATGTTGCAATTGTCCTACCACTAGGTTAGTTGTATGCCATTTTTCGTTTCTTAGGACGGGCCCCATCAATAGAACCCATTTATTACCTTAAATATACAGGACTTCTGCATTCACAAAAAATGACTTATGTTGACCTTTGCAAACTATGTGGTTATTATAAATTTAAAATGAGCATCTTAAGAGTTTCATTCTTTTGGACATGTGAGATACATCCAAATATTGACAGTTATAGCAAATAATTTTATGAAACATATTTGTTCCATAATTCTTAATATTCAGCTCAAGCTGGAGAAGGGAATTTTATGCATAAGGAACTCCTTCCAGAAACATATCAAGATAAAAAAAATGGAAAAAGATGTGAAATCTCACCAAGCAAGTCACGTACTTTGCTAATGCTGTATACTGGCCTTTATCCAAAATACAAACAGCACATGGCTACTTGCAACCAGAATCTTAAGATTTGGCACAACAACTGCAGCAAAATTCTACGTTCAATTGCAGCATTGTTGACATCCTGCACCCCAAGCAATGACATCTCGACACATGAAGACACTTGATAATGGAACACTGGTGTTTTCAAAAGTATATAATGCATAATCCAACCACCTAATCAAGCAAACACCATTATCACAAATGCCTCCATGTAGGCTACATTGGTCATCACAAACAGCAACACAATTCTAGGTTCAAATTCTAGGTTCAATTGGAGCATTGTTGACCTCTTGCACCCCAACCAATGACATATCCACACATGGAGAAACTTGATAATGGAACACTGGTGTTTTCACAAGTATATCATGCATAATCCGACCACTTAAACAAGCAAACACTATTATCACAAATGCCTCCATGTAGGCTACATTGGTCATCACAACCAACAGCACAATTAACACAGTTTGTCAAAGCTCTAAATTATTTCATGTAAAAAAGAGACGGAAATGTTAGTTAATTGTAAATTATAAAAACTTTGTATGCATAAAGAAAGGCATGGTTTAGTTGCTTAATGCATCATTTGCGAGAGATCATGTTAAACAGAAAGCAGTCGTGAAAATTTTCAAAAATGAATGGATCACACCAATTAATGTGATGTCCCCTCGCTAGATAGTTCTCAGGAACAGTGTGTTAGCCCTTTATTGGACCCTTGTGGGCTAGCCAGTTTGGATAGAGGGTCAGTGATGCATTCTGGAGAGTTTGATTGTTCATGTTTTCAGTGGACAGTGATTGGATCACAGCGAGCGTTGGCATTTCAGGAGTCCACAGCTTCTGACGGCACGGGAATACTCTGAGTTTTGAGCGAGTTATGGAATTTTAAGTGATTAAGTTAATTATTTAACTTAATGTTTTATTAAAGTCACATTGACTTTAATAATATTTTATATCACTTAAAAAGTGTTCAAAAAAGGGATTTAATATTTTAATGATTTAAAATATTAAAAGTGCGCTCAAAGAATTAAGTCTTAAACTATGGAGAAGACTTAATTAAAAATTAAAAGATTTAAATGATGCAAAAGGCCGTACTTTCTTGAAATGCGTGCCAATTAGGTATAAAGCATTTCCCTGGCAAATGAAACTCATCTTTTGACCATTTCTCTTTGCCTTGAGCATTTTGCCTGTGCATTCTCCTGTGATCAGGGTTTGAACAACTGCCATTGAAGAACGTTACCTCTTCAGTGTGAGCACTCTTGAGATTGTGAAAGATCAGTCGAATCAGTGCATGTTGAGAGCTTCAGCCAGAGGTTCTACAGATTCATACAGAGTTTCTTTATTTTGAGTTTGCTTATTGTTTACAATAATTGAGGGTTTCTACTGGTGGCGCATCCTTCTTCACAGACAGAGGGTTCCAGCAGGGTTTCCTTCCTTTCTTTTCATAGCCGTACGGCCTTCATTGGGAATTGTGCCTTGAAAGAGGCGTGTGAAGGAATAATGTGAAACGCCTCCCTTTGGCTTGGTTTTAGTCTTCCATCATGGGCGTCCAGTATTTCTAGAGCATTGTGTCCAGTTTTTGAGCAGGAGAAATGAGTTCTGGAGATTTGGCGTGCCTTTATGCTTGATTTCATCATTTCCAGCTGTAGATCTGGCAACTTCTTTATTTAAAATAACTGGAGATTTCCTGGTATGTCTGATATTCATGATCTTATTGTTTCAGTATATTAACAACTTCTGCATTTCCATTTTGTGAGTTTTTGCTTTATATTTCAAATTACAAGCAAAAATATGCTGCGCCCCTTCTCTTCTGTCTACTAAGAATTCTCTAAAAAACTTAAAATACACCTAAAGACTTAAGAAAATAAGGGTTTTGAGCTGAGAGCCAGCAGGGCTCATCACAATTAAACAGTCAATCCCTGTATAGCCCAGTTCGCGATTACATATTGTAGCCGAATTGCATGTTCCATGCCGATTGCAATCAGCAAAGAAGGTTCCTGAAACAAATAAACCCTCTTTGAGAACTTCACGGTTATATAAATGATATAAATGATATCTAATACAACAAAGACTTGCCTGGCCACCACCTCATCTCAAACAACAAAGGAACCTACTTGCATGAGTTATTCCCAATATATGCTAAAAAGCAATAACATTTTCTATCAATACAATGCCCATTACAATTATATAATCAAGGGCTATCACCATGGAAGGTCAAAGAATTATCCACAAAAAGTTCATTGTAAGCAGGGTAATAGTACAAACCTAAGGTGGATTATAAAATAGATTTAATGTTCAAGAAATAAGATTCAATTCAATCCTTGTACCAATCTGAAGGTGTAAACTTACCGAATGTGTAGTGGCTATATGTGCAAGGGCTGCAGCTAATGAAGTGAGTAAAATTATATGCAGCTAATCTATAAGAACAAAATCACTCTTTTGAAACTCCTACAGCAGTATACACTGCTACCGAAATTGTCCATCCCACTACAAGTGCTGTGAGTAGGTCAAAAGATCATAATCTGCTATAGAAACTGTACACGGGTGACAAGAACTATAGCTTTCATTATGCAGGAAAAAAGCTAAAATTGAAGTTAAAAGAGTAAAGGACACACGATAAGAAATAATAATCACTATCTCATTGCTAAATAATAAATAAGAAAAATAATTTATTCCTTCGACATTTCATCAAAGCTAAAAAATTATAACACATACAAACTAGAAACAATCTGAACAGAAATAAAGGAGATCATTGCCAATGCTTCCTCAGAGTGGGCCCCCTCTCCGCCCACACAGGAATGATCTACTACAGGGCTTCTTTCAAAATGTAACTATATTATAATATCTTTCAAAAAGTCTTATTTGTCACCTCCATACTATTACCTTCTACACTATTGCATTCCCTCCGCTCTACATGATATTGTTTATATGGTTTTGAATACACATACCCTACAACAAATTATATGCAATTTCACCAAGGATAGATGAATTTGTTTCGCCTGCAGCCAAACCATCTTTACAACACAGGAACTGATACATCAATAGGTTACAACAATATTAATTGCTATTTTAAAAAGGTTTCAAATAACAGCAATTATTCATCGAAAGTTATAAGTGAAAATCATTGCATACTACTGAAATACCACTCCAAGCAGCTACCATAATTCTTTTGCCTCCACCTTCTTTGACATGCAACAAGATCTATTTTCCCGAGCTAAAATGTCAATGTTGATTAGTAAAAATACCACTTATTTTTGGTCAATCATATGCAACGGAAATATTAAAAAGGTCATGGTATGATAATAAAATGAAGCACAAAGATGGTCATTATGGTAAAGGAAGGAGACTATAATATGAGATAAATTGGTCATACATGAACCTCATCTTAGAGCATAACAACTCCCCTCCAACAGAAATTCAAATAGTCAAAAAGGGTAATGAACATAAAAAATTCCATTTAATAGGATAAAGATGCTTCATATCAGGCAAAGGCTCTTGTCTAATTGAGTTTTCCAATAGGAGTCAAGAAGACCATGTTCATAACACAAATCTTACAACAATAATATATGATGCTACATTTACAATGTTACATATCAGAAGTACAACCATTAAAAGCAGTAAAGACTACAAAATTTTGCTCCACGATCCAAACAAGAACACCTAGATCGGCAACCACTACTAGATAATCAATAAGAAAACAATCAGAACTGACTAATTTGCCTACTTCATATTTTTTCCTACAATTTAATTCAAGTAATTTTCATCACAGTTTCTAAGGATTTTTGTATTCTATCATTACACAAATAAATCCCTTACTGAGCAAGACCTAAAAGTCCACCAAATTTTGCGTGGCTGCATGCTACATCCATCATAAACTTACAAAAGACATCCCCATACTAAAAATACCAAATTTCTGGAGAAGAAAACTAGTTAGGAATGGTTGGATTCCTCAAAAATTATTTGAAATACACAACTGTTATACCTGCTGAAACTGAAGATAGTCAATGCCTTGAGAATATACACTGGCACCTGCAATCATGAGCTTTGGACTAAAAAGGGTAGAAGCATTTCATAATCAATGAATCATGTAAACTAGAAGAAAACAAATAGAATAACCAATCAATATTAGATAAATCACAATGAGTAATCCTAAATTCTTTACTTTATTGCATTTATTACTAATGTCCAAGAAACAAGCACAACTGTGGATTTATCCACACAGTATGTCATAGATTCAAAATAAATAGAAGTAGCAAATACTCATCTATTTGCAGTCTTGAATCCATGAGATAGATATCCTCCATGTCGCAGGTCCAAACCCTAAATGTTAAAAAACAGTGGGAATAATACTGCTGCAGAATTCTAGGTTCACTTGGAGCATTGTTGACCTCCTGCACCTCAAGTAATGACATCTCCACACATGGAGAAACTTGATAATAGAACACTGCTGTTTTGATAAGGATATCATGCATTATCTGACCATCTAAACAAGCAAACACCATTATCACAAAAGCCTCCATGTAGGCTACATTCCTCATCACAACCAGCAACACAATTAACACAATTTGTCAAAGCTCTAAATTATTTTATGTAAAAAAACGAGGGCAATGTTAGTTAATTGTAAATTGTAAAAACATTGTTTGCATAAAGAAAGGCATGGTTTAGTCGCTTAATGCATTATTTGGGAGAGATCATGCTACATAGAAAGTAGTCATGAAAATTTGTAAAAATGAATGGATCACACCAATTGAACAGTCAATCCCTGTATAGCCCAGTTCGCAACTACATACTCTAGTTGAGTTGCATGTTCCATGCCGATTGCTATCAGCAAAGAAGGTTCCTTAAACAAATAAACCCTCTTTGAGAACTTCACGGTTATACAAATGATATAAATGATATCTAATACAACAAAGACATGCATGAACACCACCTTATTTCAAGCAACAAAGGAACTTCCTTGGATGAGTCATTCCCAATATATCCTAAAAAGCAATGGCATTTTCTATCAATACACTGCCCATTACAATTATATGAACAAGGGCTTTGACCATGGAAGGTCAAATAATTATCCACAAAAAGCTCATTGTAAGTAGGGTAATAGTCCAAACCTAAGGTTGATTATAAAATAGATTTAATGTTCAAGAAATAAGATTCAATTCAATCCTTGTGCCAATCCGAAGGTGTAATCTTACGTAAGGTGTAGTGGCTATATGTGCAAGGGCTGCAGCTAATGAAGTGAGTAAAATGATATGCAACTATTCTATAAGAACAAAATCACTCTTTTAAAACTGCTACAGGAATATACACTCCTACCGAAATTGTTCATGCCACTACAAGAGCTGTGAGTAGGTCACAAGATCATAATTTGCTACAGAAACTGTGCATGGGTGACAAGAATTGTAGCTTTCATGATGCAGGAAAAGAGCTAAAATAGAAGTTAAAGAGGAAATGAAATACAAAAAGAAATAATAATCACGATCTCATTGCTAAATAATAAATAGTTAAAATAATCTATTCTTTCTACATTTCTTCAAACCTATAAAATTATAACACATACAAACTAGAAACTAAATGAATAGAAATACAGGAGATCATTGCCAGTGTTTCTTGAGAGTGGGCCCTCCTCTCCGTCCACACAGGAATGATCTACTACAGGGCTTCTTTCAATATGTAACTATATTATAATATCTTTCAAAAAGTCTTATTTGTCACCTCCATACTATTACCTTCTACACTATTGCATTCACTCCATGCTATATGCTATGGTTTATATAGTTTTGAATACCCGTACCTTACAACAAATTATGTGGAAATTGACCAACGATAGATGGATTCATTTGGCCTGCATCCAAACCATCTTTGCAACACAAGAAATGATACATCAATAGGTTACAACAATATAAATTGCTATTCTAAAAAGGTTTCAAATAACAGCAATTATTGATCGAAACTAATAACTGAAAATCATTGCATACTACTGAAATACCACTCCAAGCAACTACCATAATTTTTTGCCTCCACCTTCTTTCACATGCTGCAAGATCTGTTTTCTCAGGCTAAAAATGTCAATGTTTATTACTAAATATAATCTAATATTTATTTTCTTATTTTACCTTACAACGAAATATATTACTTATTTTTATTCAATAATATGTAACTAAAATATTAAAAAGGTCATGGTACAATAATAAAATGGAGCACAAAGATGGTCATTATGGTAGAGGAAGAAGACTATAATATGAGATAAATTGGTCATACATTAACCTCACCGTAGGGCATAACAACTCCCCTGCAACAGAAATTCAAAAAGTCAAAAAGGGTAATGAACTTAGAAAATTCCATTTAATAGGATAAAGATGCTTCATATTAGGTAAAGACTCTTCTCTAATTAAGTTTTCCAATAGGCCCACCAATATAACACATGTAATAGGAATCATCGTATCTGAAACACAAAATCTATTTAAGCGTTATTAAGCAAAAGTCTGCAAAACAACATTAAGAAAGTTATGTATAGTCAAGGTAAATGTTGTAAAATATGCTAGAAATATCTCCAAATGAAACTTCCTGTGGCAGTAGATTGTGGTATCAAGTTTATCACAGTTGTGGACCTCAATAGGGTTCCTTATGGACCCTGGCAGTTGACAAGAGTGTAAGTTTAACAAGCAATGGCCACATTGTAATTTAACTCAAAAATTGGACAAATTAGTGAGGAAAGACAATTGAACATCTCCACTAGGAATAACCACTTCCCAGTAGGCATTGGATAGGCATTGTATAGACGAAATTTGATTAGCTATTATAAGCAAGGGAAGAGTTCATATGTCTTAAATATAGAAGCAAATGCTCTTATATATGCCCATTTTGAAATTAAAATTTCACCAATACTTGCAAAGGAAGCTTTGACATAATTATTTATTAAACAACACTCTTCCGTAGGTATTGGTGATGCTCAAAGTCTAAATTCTTGTCCTAATGAACAATTGACTGGAAAGAAACAAACCTGAAATATCTTGTCCTATGCACAGGTACACGCTTTTTGCCACACACACATCTATTCAAAAGCCTGAATTTTTTCTTATTTTAAAAAAATTGATTTATATTGAGGCACACTGCGCTTTTAAGGTGCAATTCTATGTGATTTGAATCTTTTTTTCATTTAAATCGTGACCTAACATACTAACTTGAAAATTCATTTTCCTGCATCTATCTCCCCATTGCGCACCTCTATGGCCACAACTTGAACATGAAATGAGTGTCTAACATCGAGACCATGACTTTTCAAATTGAAATCTTCTTCAAGGCTTTTGACAATGCTGCCTCAGATTTTTGCCCGAGCTTTAAAATGGCAAAAATATTATTTTCAGTTCCTTCCTTACTTACTAGTGCAGTAGGCAATTGATTTTCAATAACAGCATTCATCTATGAATGCAGTTGCTAGCATTATTTCATACTGCTCTTGGATATCCAATAATGATCTCCTCCTTTTTTTCTGGACATATTACCTTGTTTACTTCAACATCACTCTCTGACTCAAAATAACCACCTAAATAATGAGCTAACATGGTTCTATTCCTGGATACCTTCTCTAAAGGAAGTTGTGCACAACTTCCAAACAGGAATTGAATTCTTCAACGTGGCTACACATTTTTGCATGTTCCCTGCCAAGCTAATTGTTCCTCTATCTCTACACTAGTATTCTCATTTGTTTAAATATTTCACAATTATCAGATTTAAGAATAACCTGAGAGTCCAGGAAATGATAGCAGTGCATTTGCCTGCCTACCACTTTCCATCTCTACAAAATGTATGTTTCTCTGTAGACTTAGTGCTCTCCTTCACAAGCTCACTTGAAAAAAAAAATTATTTACATTCACAAGAAGTCATTCGCACAATTGGTTCTGCACTTAAGTCCATTTGATGCTGAAATAGCTTACGCATTGATAAAACATTTGCAATGTCAGGGGTATGGCTCCCAGCAGATGTCTCTGAAAAAAAAAAATTGGCTGGAGCTCTGGCAGTCTGTAGCAGATGCCAAGTTATGCTTTGCAATGATGATACCCAAGCAAGAATGTTTTCCACTAGCCACCACAAGCACAAACAGACATGGAATATGCTCGTTTACTTCATGAGGAGTCTTCCATGTATCAATTCCTTTTGAGTACTTTCACAACTATTCACATTTTTTATTTTTACGATTGCATAGTGACTAACACTTCAACCTCAATTGAGTATTCCCTACTATAACCTCCAAATGTGTGATGAGCCCTGCTGGCTCTCTACCTCAAACCCCAATTTTCTTAAGTCTTTAGGTGTCTTTTAAGTTTTTTAGAGAATTCTTAATAGACAGAAGAGAAGGGGCGCAGCATATTTAAGCTTGTAAATTGAAATATATAGCAATTTCTCACAGAATGGAAATGCAGAAGTTGTTATTATACTGAAACAATAAGATCATGAATAACAGACATACCAGAAAGTCTCCAGTTATTTTATTTAAAACAGTAGCCAGCTTGCCAGCCGGAAATGGTGAAATCAAGCATATGAGCACGCCAAATCTCCAGATGTGGTTTCTCCTGTCTCGAAACTAGATACAATCCTCTGAAATAACTAGGCGCTAATGATAGAAGTCAAAACCCACACAAAAGGGAGGCGTTTCAGCCAAACCCTTAACACGCCTCTCTCTAAGCACAAATCCCAATGTAGGCTGTACGGCTATGAAAAGAATGCAAGTAAACTCTGCTGGAAACCTCTGTCTGTGAAGAAGGATGCGCCACCAGTAGAAACCCTCATTTATTTGCAAACAACAAACAATCTCAATATAAATAATCTCTACATGAATCTGTAGAACCTCTGGCTAAAGCTCTCAACATGCACTGATTTGACTGATCTTTCACAATCTCAAGAGTGCTCACACTGAAGAGGTATCGTTCTTCAATGGCGGTTTGTTCAAACCCTGATCACAGGAGAATGCACAGGAAAAATGCTCAAGGCAAAGTGAAATGGTCAAAAGATATGAGTTTCATTTGCTAGAGAAATGCTTTATACCCAAAAGGGCACGCATTTCAAGAAGAATACGCCTTTTTTAATCATTAAAATCTTTTAAAATTGTATTAAGTCCTTTTCCATAGTTTTCCACTTAATACTTGAGCGCACCTTTTTAATATTTTATGTCATTAAAATATTAAATCTCCTTTTGAACATTTTTTAAGTGATATTAAATATATTAAAGTCGATGTGACTTTAATAAAACATTAAGTTAAATAATTAACTTAATCACTTAAAATTCCATAACTCGCTCAAAACTCAGGATAATCCCGTGCCGTCAGAAGCTGTGGACTCCTGAAATGCCAACGCCTGCTGTGAACCAGTCACTGAGCTCTGAAAACCAAAACGATCCAACTCTCCAAAATGTACCACTGACCCTCTAACCAATCCAGCTAGCCCACAAGGGTCCAATAAATAAGCTAACACACTGTTCCCAAGAACTGACTAAAATGGGGACATTACAAAATGCCACAAGAAATGCTCCTTCCTTGCTTTCTATTACCACTAAATTAAACCTTGATTGCTAAAAATGGAGTTGTTTGCTGTTGTTAACCCACTAGTCCATGTCATTGTTCAAACATCAAGAACCAACATTTCTGAGTACCCTGTCTTTCATCTCTTCCCTCCTGTAATGTACCAGTTCTTACCAGACATAAATGCACTCCAACTAGCCCTAGAGGAAGGACTTGATCCTCAGAGTTGTAAATTTGGACCATCCCATAGCTTTAAAATCAACATAGAAAAGATCATTGAAGGCCTTGGATTCCACTAGTCCACCAAACATATGCAAAAGTCTATCATCATATATTGCAGCTACATGCTTTGATCTCCAAGAAGGTCCACCACCAATTGTTGTAGAGGAAGCCACCTGAGGGATTTCATATCAAACATGCGCAGATCTTTCAGCTTCCTCCCCGTAGCATATTTACCCCCAAACTTGATAAGAATCAAACAAGCTTTAGTCACACTTTGGCCACTACAAGCTACCTCTTTATCCTTTCAATTCTTATCTTTCCGTTTGATGAATGCATGTGAAAACCTAAGGAAACAATCCCACAAGGACACAATAAAAACATAGACAAAAAAGACAAAATTCGAAACAAACCTCATGCTAGATGTAGAGACAAGAATTTAACCTAATATCTGTTGAAATAAATAAGTTTGTATGGGTACAGCACATCAATAGCAGTTCAATGATAAGTTGATAACCTAGCCTATAAATATTGGCATGGAAAAAAGCTTATCTTTTTAAATTATTTTTCTTGACTCTTTAGTAGTTCCCAGTTGATATGAATTTCCAAAGATGAAAGAGATAAGCTGATTAGCATTTTTTGTGCACCTTAACATGGAAATGTACTTTCTTAAAAGCAGACTCCATAGGTGGGTCACTAATTTGAATTGCAACCAGATTATTTATGGAAAGCATAGATAACATTGCGAGTAAGAAGAACGATTGATGTACTACTGGAAGAATCAGTCTATGGTTGAAATGTACTTGAACAGTTATTCTAAGGATTGACTTGACAGGTGTCATTTTTCATTGGTTCAACATAAATGCATACATCCATAAATGGTGGTCCTTTTACATGCCTAAACAGACAAGACTAAACATAAGGCAACAAATCTATCAATGTTGGTCTGTTTACATAACTTAGACTGATAATAAAAATCCACGATTCTATTATTGCCGATCTGCTTTTAGATGTCCAGTACACAAGCTATGGCATAAGAAAGGGCTTTGCTAAATAGAATAAAATCGTTATAACTATCAAACTCATCTAAAACAGTTTTAAAAACACAAAAAAAAAAAATTATATTGCATAATGATAGAAGATAAATATTCAAAAAAAGTAAAACTGATAATATAAAACCATAAGTTCAGTAACACCAATTTTTCATAGATTTACATTACATAGATGCAACAATAGCAGTGACCAACTAAACTAGGAAAAAAGGTCGCAATGACCCCTCATAGAAACATTTTATAAAAGAAAAAGACAAGACAGCTCTGAAAAAGACTGATAATATAAACCCAAATATACATGAATACCTATCTTCATCATAGGAATCTTGCATGTCAGATGTCAGAAAAACAATTCGATTATGTGAACTTTGAAAAATAGACAAAAATGCTCACGAAAAGCAACATGAAGTGCTAGTGCGTATAATGTAAACAGGAATTGATTTTCATAGATCAAAGCTTAAGTACACTTTGCACCATTTTAGTCTAATAAACGAAAGTGACAGATAGAACCATGGTGTCACTATCCAAGCTACAGCTAGGGCACTGAACTGAAAAAAGCTTATGTACCCATTTAAAAAAAATGTAAATTGCAGCCAAACGTTCATTAGAGGCTAATAATTTAAAACCACAAATTGATTAACATGAATCATTTTAAATGTCTAAAACCTATAAGCTGAAGCTAGGGAAAGGGCACGCTGGACTGAGAGAAAAGCTTAGGGAAACCTATGCTCCGACATATGCACATTCTCAAACTAAAATTTTACCAATACTTGCAAAAGAAGCTTTGACACAATATATTATTAAATACTTCTGTTTTCTATGTATTAGTGAGCTCAAATTCTAAATTCTTTGATAGTCTTCCTTAACCATCATCTCTCTTATCCTACTACAGTATCAATCTTGCAAGGTTGGTATTTATTCAAATTTGCCACTCTTTTATTAACATCTTTATGGAATGAGAAATGATTCACAATAATGAACAACTGAGAGGAAAGAAACAGAGATTGTTGGATGTTGTTGCTTGGTGATGTAAAAGACAATTTCATTAGGAAAGCTAATATGCACTGCTTGGAAGTTTGTTCCAATAAGGCATGTCCAACGAGAGCATCCAAATAACCAGACGACTCAAACGACTGGAAAACTTTATTAATTTTGCTTTAGTCAAATTGGATCTTTGTTGCCCAAAATGGGAAATAAAGGCAACAATTATTCGGTCAAGCTGGACTTTTCATTCTTGGTAACTAAGGATTATTTGAGGTTAACATTGGCTTAGTCGTGATAAGATTTAATGGTTTTCAACTGTGAGTCAAACAAAAAATTATTAATTAGCTTCCAATGATTAATTTCAGTAAATTGCAAAACATTAAATTTGTCTCTTCTGATTCTCTCATTGCTAGAAAGATGGAATTTACATAGTGAATCAGATACTACATAACTAACCAATTAATATCGAAAACTTAAAGCAGTCATGATTAAACCTTGTATCTATTCTAAGACAAAGACCCCCTAGGGTACATTACCTGTAAAAATATTGAAACATAGCCTGGAAGAGCTTGTGAATTTGTGTGTCTTCCAACTCTCTAGTTGCTAGAAAGATGGAATTTACATCATGAGTCATTTACTACATAACCAACTCATAAAATATTAATAATTTGAAAACACTCATTGTTAAAGCTTGTATCTAATTCTAAGATGAAAACTCCCAAGTGTCCAAGCTTGTAAATCCCACTTAGGAGAAACTAGCAATCAAAAATCATAGCCCATTACCTCAAAATAGCAAAAAATTATTATTTAGTTTCCAATGATTAATTTCAGTAAATTGCAAAACATTAAATTTGTGTCTCTTCTGATTCTCTCATTGCTAGAAAGATGGAATTTATATAGTGAATCAGATACTACATAACTAAGCCATTAATATTGAAAACTTAAAGCACTCATGATTAAACCTTGTATCTATTCTAAGACAAAGACCCCCTAGGGTACATTACCTTTAAATAAACTCAAACATAGCCTGCAAGAGCTTGTGAATTTGTGTCTTCCAACTCTCTAGTTGCTAGAAAGATGGAATTTACATCATGAGTCATTTACTACATAACCAACTCAAAAATATTGATAATTTGAAAGCACTCCTGGTTAAAGCTTGTATCTATTCTAAGATGAAAACTCCCAAGGGACTTGGGAGAAACTAGCAATCAAAAATCATAGCCCCTTACCTCCAAATAGCAGATCCATTGTGCCCTAGCCTTAACATTCTCAAACTGTATAATGCTCAAGCAACATATGGCCACATGCTTACCCATCCACACTTCTACTATAGATTCCTGGCCCCTTACCATGGCTGCACCAAATTGTTTCCATGCCTTTGGCCAAACTTTTCTCCGTACAAAGCTGTGCCATAAAGATCCATCCATAAAATCTCTCATCTCATGCAACAATCAAGCCCAACAATGGCAGCAAAATGAAAATAAATGTTTGGGTCAAAGACTTATATTATTGAGTAACATTTAACCTTCCTAGTAATTGCATAACATTTATACTTCTCGTTTGCTAAGTCCAGTCCTACTCTAAGTAATGCTCCTATGACTGTAGCAACATTTGTAGGCTTGTCTGTGATACAAGCACATGATTTCACATAGAGCTAGCAATTATGGGTTGAGGGATACAAGCTCCTTTCTACCTTAGTTCACGACTCCACATTGTAAATTTTGTTTTTTATGCCATGGATATCATAATAAAAGTTTATTTATTGAAGGGTGCATAATATTAGTTTTAAATCCTTAAAGAATCTCTATATATTATGGTTTATTTGTTGAAGGGTGCATAATATTAGTTTCAAATTGTTTAGGTTACAAGTATACCATTATTCAATCATGTGCACAACGAGGACATGTGTAAATACTAAATAGCCAAATTAGCTAGAGAGCTAGATAATGACTGAATATTAACAACCCATTTACTGAATATTAAAAACCTATGACTCTCTGTTTTCCTAGACTATTTTTGTGCACTTATTTAATGACTATTTGTACTAGGTTTGTGTAATTGATTCAGTTTCTTCATTAAAAATAAAAATTTAAAGTTGAGCCTCAATTTTGGAAAACCAAATCAGGAAAAAGGAGAACATTAAGAAAATATGGGTGTAGTAGAAGCTGCTAGCTCTCAGTCTGGTCTACAACAATCTTCCTTGTATTTACAGTTATTTAATTACAAGGCTATTGACCAACACACAAACAGAAAAAACAATAAACTACAGCAAAAATTATGCCTAAAATTAAGCAAAGTGGAAAGAATCCTTAAATCAAACTTCAAATTTATGCCTAAAATTAAATTGAATAGAAAAACAAAAAAAATATAAACCTAAGCTGTATAATACAACATATACTTTGCAACAGCAGCACAAGACACAGGCCCGTCAAATGACAAATGAACTACAATGTGAATAGAATAACAATGGCCTACAAGACAACATGCTACAAAGATGCCAAGTCTCAAGGATCTAATCTTTAACAACAGCACAAGACACAGGACCATCAAATGACAAATGAACTACAATGTGAATAGAATAACAATGGCCTACAAGACAACGTGCTACAAAGATGCCAAGTCATGTGGTCATTCAAGGATCTAATCTTTAACAGCAGCACAAGACACAGGACCGTCAAATGGACTACAATGTGAAGAGAATAACAATAGCCTACAAGACAACATGCTACAAAGATGCCAAGTCATGTGGTCACTCAAGGATCTAATCTTAGCCAGTTTATAGCGATATTCATAGTAATAAAGAAAATTTACAAGTTAAGTGTAATGATTATTATCTGGCAGTGAAATTACACGAATCATGACTGCAAGAGAAGAAAACATAGTTTGTTTAGCTAAGACTAAAGGAGATTAAAGCTAAGAAGAAAATCTGGGGCCCTCATATTTCAAGAAAAGGTCGCTGTAATTTTTCATGGCCTTTCGCACCATGACCTCTACCTCTACCTTGTATTCTCATGCTCACTCTTAGTGTTAAATATACCTCCTCCACCTTTGCCTCCACAATCCTAAGTCAAAAGGTTAAGAAAGGTCACAATGATAGCATGAAGAAAGCCCTACTTGAAGTTCAGATAGTTGTATTGCCTCTGCAAAACCGTGGCCCCAATCACCATTATCATTGCTGTCAATCCCATGTATGAGTGAATAAGGAGCACCTGTGAGTGCTTTAGGCATAATGTTATGGAGTGCTACAAATTGAAGTTATAGCAGTTTCCATGCCTAAGGATGATGCTCTATTGTCTCCCATTCCTCACCTTTGAGTGCCTTAGGCATAATGTTATGGAGTGCTACAAATTGAAGTTGTAGGAATTACCATGGCTGAGGATGATGCTCTATTGTCCCTCATTCCTGACCTTGAAAAGCTTGAGCTTCATGTATAACGGTGCTAATATGTTTGGTATGAGCTTTATGCAACCAAGTCTATTTATTCAACTGCATGGAACTTCTCTTAATTTATTTTCTTAATTTATTGTCCTTTCACATAATGTACCTCTTCTCTATCATGTTAGCCAACTGCACCTTTTATCTATCATAAAAATGTTTGACAGTTTGTCCTTTCTGGGGAGTTTTCCAAAACCTTTTTTGGCTAATTAATACTTGAAATCTTTTTTTGTGTGCTTCTTTGTTATTTCAAGCGCTTGTGTTCATGTGTTGGGTTTCTGTTTTTTGGCAGTGAATCTTATAAAGGAAGGATCAAACGTAGTTTTTTCACAAACAAAAAAAAAAACGGTATTTTTAGAGGATCCATACATCTTGTTGTTGATAAATGGTGTAGGACTGAAGTAGCTGACCTGCAGATTTTGTTGTGAAGGAGGACAATAATCTATCTGTTGTTAAGTATGAGTTGGTCAATGTGCAAGAGTAGAATATAATATAATTCTGCATTACAGGGGATAAAATATTTCCTATGTATATTATAATTATGCTAGTATCTAGATGCTAAGTTACCGGAATCGCTCATATGCCCTGCCGATTCCGGGTACTGGTATGTATCCGAATCGGATACATATAGAAACCCTGTGGAATCGACCAGGGTACTGCATTTTTTAATCCTGAAATGTATTTTAAAAAATAGACGAATCCTGACGTTTTTCTGGTCGACGTGGCGTGTTTGACCGATTCCGAAAGTCTCAATGCAGATTTCAAAGTTTTTTTTTCAACTTTTTCGTGTGCAAAAGTGCTAGTGGGGCTGCATGTGGTTCTACTAATTTAGCTACATCATCTAATGTCAATGATGATGTTGATCTTAATCTTCCTGATGACCCATATGATGCCTACTGTTAATTGTATTATTTTGTTTTAAATGTTGAACCAATAAATAATGAATTCAATATAATTATATACCTATCGTAACATTCAAGTTTTGAAAAATTGATATCAAATTGATTTAGTATAATTGTATTTCAGATTTGTTATATTTATGGTAGTTCTAGGTTCTATTTAGCATATGCATGATATGTGGTATTCTAAATTTAATTCTTGCTTTTACTTTTTAGGCTGCAAATATGTCTATATCTATGATTTTTATATGTTTTATGTATGGACGTACCCAAACGTACCCACCCCCCCCCCAAAAAAAAAAATTCCGTACCGGCATACCGTACCCGTACCTGTACCCGATTAGGCAACTTAGTCTAGATGTAGAACAGGGAATTGTAAAACTATGGTGCATAGATTGTATCAGTCTATGGTGACACTTATCAGCTTGGTTTGTAATTTTACAAATTTACTTTTCTAGTAGCAAATTTCTAGTTCAAGTTTTAATGGGTTATTGTTATGAGACCATCACAAGAAAACTGAGTAATTGGGAGGAAAAAGGACTGTGGACAGTATTTTGGACTTGTTTTTCAGCAAATGCTATTGAAGTTGGTTTGGGGACATCCTCCACAAAACGAATATCTTCTTTTTTCCTTTGTTATGTAAATGATCCAAGTTTATGGTAATAGCTAATCTTCTTTCTAATGAATTTGACCCTCTTTTTTCTTGCGCCTAAGACAATACCTGACCCTGATAATAAGAAACCTAAGTATAGGGATGACCGTGCTAAGATTCCAGACCCAAAATCCAATAAGTTAGATGACAGGGATGAGGATGCACCTATGGAATAAGGATGTAAATGCAAAGAAACTAGAGGGATGAGCCCAAGGAAGTTGATGATTCATAATCCCCAAAACCTGCTGAAAAGTAAGCGACTTGGATTAACATTATTCTGTTCTTGTAAATCTGTAACCAAAGCCTACACTATCAAAATTATTCATGCAAGTTTCTGTACACCTTTCAAACAACACCCTATTTGCATACCTACATTTGTGAAAGACTCAAAACCATAAAAATATGTTCATAGAAGCTGAAGCAAACCAAACATAATGTTGTTTTCTGCCAGTCAAATAATCTTGTGTCTAATTTTTTATACAGTCATTTGGTCCTTCGTATCAAGCCTCATGAAACAACATTGGTCCTAATTTAACACTATAACTCAAATTTGAACTTCAAGTTAAATGTAGGGTAAATTTACTAGTTAACATTGACCAAATGAATCTCAATCTCTGTAAATATAGATTTCCTCATTTTGTTTAAATTTACTAGTTAGCAGGTGTGTATTCTGGGGTTGGGGGGTTGCGACCTTGGTGTCCAGTGGAGTGTGCCTTCTTCGAAGGGCTCTTGGTTTTATTTGGGCCTTGCTTGCTCATCTTGCGTTGTGTGCTCTTTGATGGATACTGGAGAATCTTCTAGGGTTTGTCCCAATATGGACTTTCGTTCTGCTTTTGGATCGAAACCCTCTCCACAGGGTTCGAAGATTTTTGATAATAATCTTTTCTCGGTGGAACCTGAGAAAGTCGAGATGGGCTCGGTAGGGGGGCCTAGAATTCCGAAGATTAATGGGTGCCTCGAACGGTGTAAAGAGAGGCCGAGCGTAGTCATTCCAATGGAGATGTTGGCTGAAGACATTGATTATTATGCACGACATTCTCTTTATTGCAAATTCTTAGGTTTGAAAATTTCTTTGCAATTCTTGGAGATGTGGGCTCAAAAGACATGGATGCCTGAGGGAGAGATGGAGATCCGCCTCCTGGCAAATAACTACTTCATGGTTACTTTTGATTGTTTGGCTGATCGGAATAGGATTTTTGAAGGGGGCCCGTATTTTTATAACCAGGTGGGCTTATTTATTAAGCCATGGCATGCTGGCTTCAACCCGGCAGAGGAACTTCCGAATCGGGTTCCGGTTTGGGTCCGTCTTCCAAGGCTCCCTGTGGAATGCTGGCGAGAGGATGTGTTGTGCCTATTAGCCTCGAAGCTGGGGAAACCTGTGGGTTCTTCTCAGCAAACACAATTCAAAAAGGTAATGACTTTTGCCCGGTTTTGTGTAGAAATTGATTTAAGTAAGCCATTGCCAGACTCGTTAGAAGTGAGTGCAGGAGATTATTCATGGGTGCAACAGCTGGATTATGAAACACTTCCCTTCCGTTGTCGTTTCTGTCATGAGTATGGTCACCTCCTGCGCAGATGTCCAAAGGCCAAGCCTTTGGAGGCTCATTCTTCTCAACCTTCAGCTAATCCACCTAGGGTGGATAAGGGCAAGGACCCCATTCAGGGTTCTGGTGGTAGGGAAGATGGATTTATTCCCGTTAGAGGCCGAAACAGAAATAAAGGTCATAAAAGGACTTTGAAGGACAGGCAGGAGGAGGACACCTTCAACAGGTTTGAGGTGCTAGAGGATCTTAGTCAACAGGAGGTGAACCCAGGATTTTTGGATCTAGATCATGGGACTCTGGATATTGATCAACATGGCCCTTTAGTTGAGGCAATGCTTACTCCCCAACAGGAGGGGGGTATGGGAGTGCCATGCTTAGATGAGGTTGGGAAAGATTCTAGTCAGGTTTTGCTCAACTCAGAGGGGATTATGGCTCCGCTTACTGATGGGACTTCGGCTCTAGGGACAGATCGTCAAATGGAGGTTCAGGTTGAGTTGGGTGGTAGTGCTGAGGTAGTGAAAGATAGTGTAGATAAGGTTCACCTCTTGCAAAAAGTTGGTCCAGAGGTGGGCAAGAAGAATATTAAGGCGTCCTCTCAGTTGGGTGTTCTGCAAAAAGTTCTCAAGAAGGGGGGGCCGGAGAAAATTTCTAAGCTGGGAAGGAAGAAGGATGAGGAAAAGATTAAGATGATAGGGGAGACTTTGGTGGAGTCAGGGTCAGTCAAGACTCTGGATTCGCATTTTTCATGCCCCTCGAAATGATAGTTCTCTCTTGGAATGTTAGGGGCTTGAACAGTGGCCCTAGACAAAAAGCTGTTCGGGATTTGATTAGGTGTCATTCGCCTGATGTTCTTTTTTTGCAGGAGACTAAGCTCTCTGTGGAGGGTATGATGGATCTAGTTCCTAAGTTATGGGGGAATGGTGGATGCCAATGCATTGGTGCTCAAGGGTCTTCTGGCGGGGTGGCATGTTTATGGAACCCGCGTAAGATTTGCCCCCTTTGGTGGGTGTCTTTCAGGTCCTCCCTTTCCATGGTGGCCTCTTGTTTTATGTCAGGGGAAATTGCTCTCTTCTCCAATGTGTATGCGCCTGTGGAGTTGCAAGGAAAGCAACTTTTGTGGTCCAACATTCATTTAGTTCGCAGCTTATTTCCCTACCATCCTTGGATTATTGGAGGCGATTTTAATGCTATCACGGAGCTTGCAGAAAAACGAGGTGGTATTGCAAGGTTGGAGGCTTCTGCATTATTGCTCCAGGACAATATCTCTGCTTTGAATCTTGTGGATATCAAACCTGGCAATGGTCTTTTTACTTGGAATAATAGGAGAATTGGCGATGCCTCTATTTCTGAAAGACTTGATAGATTTTTGGTGTCTAGTTTTTGGGTGGGGGACAGGTGGTTGATAAGCTCTGAAATTTTGGATGGTCGTGGTTCTGATCATTGGCCTATTAAGCTAGTGGTTGATGTGCCTCAACGGTGTGCTAGACAGACCTTTAAGTTCCAACTCATGTGGCTTAGGGATGAATCTCTTCATGTTTTGCTCCCTAGTTGGTGGGATCAGGGGAAGCCAGCATATGGCACTGCCATGTACTCTTTCTCAAAGAGGCTCCAGTATGTTAAATACAGATTGAAAAGATGGAATAGGCAGCATTTTGGTAACTTATTTCAGGAAAAGCAAAAGGCGCGAGATAATCTAGACCTAATTACCAGACAAATTCGAGATCAAGGCCTCTCAGAGGAGCTGAGTTTATTAGAGGTTGCTGCAACAAAAGAGCTTGAGGAATGGGAGTTAAGAGAAGAGATTTTTTGGAAACAAAAGTCTCGTATTGAATGGCTCCAGGCTGGGGATCGAAACACTGCTTTCTTCCATAACTCAGTTAAGGATCGGAGACAAGGTAATGCTATTTCTTCTATTCTGTTGCCTAATGGGGAATCTTTGTCCTCTTCAGCCTCTATTTCAGCTGAATGCATTCGATATTTCTCTACCCTTTTCTCTGAGGATTCGCCTCCTGCGGAGGAGGATGAAGCTAAAATTTTAGATTGTATCCCGAAGCTGGTGACTAATGAAATGAATGACTCATTGCTTGCTCCTATTACCTTGTCGGAGCTTGAGAAGGTTGTATTCCAGATGAAGAAAGGTAAAGCTCCTGGGCCTGATGGATTCCCCATTGAATTTTTTCAGGAGTTCTGGGAAGTGGTTAAATTGGACCTTTTAGAGGTTGTCCAAGAATCCTTTATGCATAAACAAATGTTGAAGTCCCTAAATGCTACGTTTTTAGCTCTTATTCCTAAGAAGGTGGGAGCTAACTCCTTGGATTTGTTTAGGCCTATAGCTCTATGTAATGTTGTGTATAAAATTATTACTAAGTTGATCGCAGAAAGGCTGAAGCCTTGGCTTGATGACTTAATTTCTGAAGAGCAGGGGGGTTTTGTTGCTGGAAGACAGATCATGGATGGGGTAGCTATTGCTGCTGAGGCCATCCACTCTATGGAATCCTCAAAAGATAAATCTATGTTTATCAAGTTAGACATGGCTAAAGCTTATGATCGTGTTAAATGGAGTTTTCTATTTAAAATCCTTGGAGCTTTTGGCTTTGCTGAGGGTTGGATTGAATGGGTTAGGAGTTGTGTCACTTCCTCCTCCTTTTCGGTGCTTGTCAATGGTGAGCCCACTTGTTTGTTTGGTGCTTCTAGAGGCCTTAGGCAAGGAGATCCCCTATCTCCTTACTTATTCATCCTCCTTGCGGAAGGCCTGGGAAGACTCATTCGTGCTCAGGTTGCTAGTGGATTGCTTCAGGGATGGAGTTGGGGAGATGGTATTCCCCCTCAGTCTCATCTGCAATTTGTAGATGATACTGCCTTGATGGGTAGGGCTAAGGTTGAGGAGGCTCTCAATTGGCGCAGTGTTTTGGACAGTTACTTGGCAGCTTCTGGGCAATGCATAAATGAGGGGAAGTCCTTCATATATTTCTTCCACACTCCTAAAGGTATTCAAAGGAGAATTGCTGGTATCCTTCGGTTTCAGATTGGTTCGCTTCCTTTTTCCTATCTTGGAATCCCTCTTGCTGTTCGCTCTCTCCCCAAAAGGTTTTGGCAAGAGACTCTTGATAAGTTTCGAGGATTGGTCAGTCATTGGACTTGCAGGTGGCTTTCTTCAGCAGGTAGAGTGACTCTTTTAAAGTCGGTGGTCCAGGCTCTTCCTATTTATAAATGCTTTGTTCTTTCTGCTCCTTCAAGTTTTATTAGAGATTTCGAGAAATTGTCTCGTCAGTTTCTGTGGGCTGGTAATCTTCTTCATAGAAAATGGAGTCTTGTGAAGTGGGATGTTGTTTGTAGGCCAAAGCAAGAGGGGGGTCTTGGTTTACGGCGGGCTGATTTGAATGGGCAGGCCTTGGCTGCTAAGTTGTATTGGCGCTGGTGCTCTCAACAGCATATGTGTTGGGCTAAAATTCTGACCTTCAAATATTTGGGGGCAGTAGAAAGTAGGGAGGTATCAAGGTTTAGTATGGAGGGGAAAGGCTCTGTGATCTGGAGTACCCTTAAACGTGGTGCCAAGTTGGTTAAACAGGGACTTTTTTGGATTTGTAATGGGGGTCGAGATGCTCTTTTCTGGTATGATTCTTGGGATGGATACCCACCCATTGTGTCATCTCATCCCCATCTCCAAGATTTGTGCCAGATTTTTGTGGAGGCGGGTTGGAATCATGTGGCAGATTTTAAATCTCAACAATCTTTGGGTCAAATTTATGTGTCTAGGTGGAAGAGCCCCTTGGATTGGCCTCCTGGTGGTGCAGTGGAGGATCGTCAAGAGCTTGCTAAGATTTTATCGAGTCGTGTCTGCAATTCTCTCCAAGGGGCTGATGTGCTTGCTTGGGGACCTGACTTGAAAGGAAAATTTTCAGTTGCCTCTGGTTATCAGGTTTTGGATAAACAGGTCTTTGGAAGCTCCCAGGTTTCTTGGTGGAAGCATGCTTGGAATAAATTTGCTTGGCCTAAGTGTAATTTTTTCTCTTGGCTCGTGGTTCAAGGTAAGTGTCTTACTTGGGATAATCTTTGCAAACGTGGGTTCCAGGGCCCCTCCATGTGCATTCTATGTGGTCAGCATGATGAATGCTTATCACATCTATTTTTTCAGTGCTCTTTTGTTAAGACTATCTGGCATCACTGGTGGAATCTTTGGAGCTTACCGTGTTGCCATGTCTCTTCTTTGGAGGATTTTTGGAAGAGACAGGGTTCTTCTCCTGCTACAACCTCTTTTCTTAAAATTGCTTGGAGCATTGGTCCTAGTTTGATTGTTTGGCAAATCTGGTTGGAACGTAACAGAAGAATATTCTTGGATAAAAAATTGCTCATGGGGCAACTTTGGAGGCGAATTCTTGGGGCTTTGCTGGAGACTTTGACTGCAAAGTGTGACTTGTCTGTGCCGATTGCTCCTGGGGACTTGGGTGTTGTAAATTCCCTGGGTCTTGCCACAGGGGGGAAGTGTATTATGAGTAAAGTGCATCGTAGGCGTGGGCGTGAGAGGGTTGCTCGTGAGGGCTTTTGGTGCCCACCTGCTCTAGGGGAGTTGAAAATTAATACTGATGGGTCTTCTAGAGGTAACCCTGGGCATGCTGGGGTTGGTGGTATTGGTAGAGATAGCCTTGGAGTGGTGGTTTTCTTCTTTTCTATGTATCGTGGTTTGCAAACTAATAATCTTATGGAGGCTAGCGCTATTCTCTTGGCGGTTGAGCGTGCGGTTTCCCTTGGATGGCGGCGGATTGTTTGTGAAGCTGATTCTCAGGTGGTTATTGATATGTTGAATAATCAAAATTTGGAGGATGTGAATTGGCAGCTAGCTGTGGTTGTCAAACAGATTATTTCTCTGTGCTCTACCTTGGAGTCCATTGTTTTCCGTCATATTCCACGGGAGTGGAATAGGGTGGCTGATGGGCTGGCTAGATGGGCGTCGGAAAAGACTGATTCTTGGTCTGTGGATGATTGGAGCAATCTCCCTGTTGATATGGCCCCTGTTCTTGAGGAGTGGGTTGCTGAGGATATGAGGTGCTTCTTGGGTGTGAATTAATTCTTGTTGTTTTGGCCCCTTGTGGCTTCCTTCTTTGGACTTTGTAATGCTGTTATGATTCAATAAAGTTTTTACCCTCTTTTATTAAAAAAAAATTTACTAGTTAACATTGGCCAGATCAATCTCAATCTCTGTAAATATAGATTTCCTCATTTTGTTCAAATATGCATTAGAAAGGCCCAAATTATTTGACAATATTTCACGGACCCACTGCAGGATTCAAACCCTAAAAACCTTTAAAGATCTACGAACTGCCAGAAAAGAGTCGGTAAAGCCCATATTGCCACAACTTGTTGAAAATGAACAACAAAGAAAGTATAACATGAATGTGATCTATCATTAAAAAACATGATGCTCTTAAGCTATTTTCTTACTTTGCATGGGGTCAAAATCCAGAAAGATGCCCAGTTCCATCTTAGTGGGTAGTAATAACAATTCAGTCTGAAAGCAATGACATTTCAAGGAGCCCCAGATGGCAGACGACCTGGAAATACTTCTTTTCCTCTGAAGCCCAAACTTTAAGGTTTAAGCCTGTGCTTATTTGAGAGACTGGAACTTGATAAATGAGGGATGGCTAGTTGATGAGCCCAAGGAAATTGATAATGACGAAGATGGGCAATGGGAGACTCCTAAAACTTCAAATGCGAGGCATGAGGAGGCACCAGATTGAGGTGAATGGAAAAGGCCTTTTACAAGAAATCCTTAATTAAGAAGCATCAATACCAATTTTTCCCACCAGATTTTTTTCAACATATCATAACGCCCGGCAGGAAGTGTAAAGAAAATAACATAAACAAAGTCTACCCATGACATTTTTTCTATTGCAAGAAACATGAGATAATAAATATTAAAAACTGACATGCATTGCCTGAAAGAAGAAAAAGATTTCATCTCCAATTGCTTCGCTATCGCCACCTCTCCTCTGCTTCTCCCGTTCATCCACAATCACCAACTCTGCTCTGCGTCTCCTGTTCCTCCGCTCTCACCGCCTCTGCTCTGCCTCTCCCGTTCTTCCGCTTCACCTCCTCTGCTTTGCCTCTCCCGTTTCGCTGCTGCCATTATCAGATATTCATGGCCAACGGTACGATGATAGACATCATACTAAATATTTCATCATCCCACGTGCAAGATAGCCGTTTGGTTAGTTATGCACGACATGTTTTTTTGAAAAAAGCAGTCTTCCCTTCGCGGGTGATTCAATAAAAAAATTAGTGTCAAAAAAATATTTTCGAGTTTCAGTTCTTTACTTACATACATAGCAGCATGCTTATGCTCTATCGTCGCACTTTGATTCAAGAAAATCTGAAAATATTTTAGTTGATAATAATTTATTTCATAATTTGAGATGATGATAGGATAAAAAGATTGAGGGGAGTAAAAGAAAATTGGAGTGAGATTATATAATGTAAAGAATGGTGTAGAATGTATTAAATATAATTTTTTCTTTGATGTATAACAATTTTAATGGAAGATAATTATGAGACTAATCAAATTTTATATAAAAATGCATATTAATAGTATACATATATATGTAAAAATAAACATGTATTTAAAAAATATAATATAAAAGTAATTATATAAATTAATAATTACATCTAGTTAATTACATCTAGTTTATAGACATTTCAATAATTTAGTTTAGAAGAAATTGTAGATATTACAAGAAGAATATTTTGTTTGTATTTGTTTAATGAAAATTGTTTGTTTGATAATTAATATTGGGAAAAAATACATTAAAGTTCCTTGACTTTCCTTAGTATGAAAAGTTATTTTTGTACACTATATGATGAGGGTAATAAAATGGATTTCAAGAACTTTGTGCCAACATTACTCAAAACCACTCCTCTTTCTTCTGAAGGATTTCATACATATTGTTCTATGTGTGGGCGTATTGTTAGAATGAGAATTTAGGGGAGATGCATAGATTAGACAATATTCAAACTCGTGACACCATTGTGAATGTAGGACCTGGATAGTTTTTTATTCTAATGTTGATTGATGCTCATGTTTTATGGATTGATAGTACCTAAGCCATCTTTAAGGCAATTTTTTCAATGTAACATAGGAACTTCATGATAACAAAGAGTTGTGGATTGGGTGGTCAACTCTCATTTTTGTAGACAATAACAAAAATTTTGCCAAGTGCACCATTAATCAGTCTAGGTTCAACCTACAAATTTTAATTTTCGCATAACTTGTTGTCAAGTGCACAACAACACCTTTGCATCTACTTTTTCACCATTTAGATTTGAATTTTCCTTACCCTTTATTTGATAAGCAATACATCATGCTAAAGGTGCAACCTTTGATGTCAACATTTATTTGTTATATAATGTTTATTGCAAATAGATGTATCAATGAACATAATGTACTATGCCCGTTAGCAAAAAGGTTGATATTGTTATATGACATAAAAAAATTGAAAATATGTTAGTATTGCCTTGGCACTCCCTGTATTTGAAAGGAGGTTGTGAAAATTCATTTAGGTAGGTTCATCCTATTGTTGTTGGAAAATTATGTTCAATGTAACTAGTATCTAGCAGTTACTCCAAATTTTTATCTTATATGATTACCCAATATACATTAGAATGTTTGTTATAGGTGGAAAATTTCTCAAGTCAACAACAAGCACAACTAACCAACCATTGAATGGACTTTGACTATGATAAGAGAATGTTTCATGTAATGTATTGTCAATGTGTTTAAACAACCTTGGTCTAATGAAGCTCATATCATCAATTATAATATAATGAACAAAATGTGTTTTTTGAAAAATTGATAGAGCTTGACCTTGAAGAGGGTCCATCTCTTTTATTAGTATGCGAAATGCCACATGAATGGTTGATATATTGATGTTGGAAGAAATCACACATTATGGTTTAACCAACTCCAAGGATCGTGATGTTATTAATCAAGTATGTTTTCCTTGTTTCCACAATACCTTGTATGATCATTTAAATTTGTGGTTGTATTACTAGCTGAGAAGAATTATTTGTGATAATGTCAAGAGTATTTTGTTGGCTAAAAAAATATTGTCCAATGTGAGACATGCACTAGTTTTAATTTGTTCTACTTGGTGTGTTGAATTTTTAAATCACTTAATGCAATAATATTTCACATCAAGGAGGGTGCAACTATAGTGGCAATCCAATTGTATCTTGTGAAGATTTTAGAATATATAGTGATTTGGAATTGGAAATGGTATTCCTATATATGTGTATCACTTTTTATTCTATGTCAAAACTACACTATGTATAGGGTCAAGTTTGTGATTCAAGGTATTTTTTGCATCCATAAATCTATCATCTACACAAGGATCTAACCTCATTGTTTGTGTACTTTTTCTCTCAAATTAACTAGATTTTAATTTATTTCATCTACCTTCTATACCATCTAAAATTGTTAATATTTAAAAATACCTTTAAAGGATTACCATTATGTCACGAGGGGACATGTTCACTAAGGTAAATCTCTAGAAAACTTAAGTAAATGATCAAGAACAACACTCTTTAGTTTCCCCAATCTCAGTTAATAGAGCTTTATATTGGTAGATTGAATTTTCTCAAAGCAAAATATTTAAATAACATTCGATTTATCAAAAGTATATCTAATACTGAACACCCCCTTAGGTCTTTGATTTGGAACAATGTTCTCAAATCGAAGCAATTGTTATAGGGGGGTCTAAGATGGAAGTTGGGGAATGAATTTAAGATTAAATTTTGGGAAGACTCTTGGATCATGAATCAATCCCTAAATAAAATGGTATTCAAGGACCTTCAAGGACCTACAATAAGTTTCTTTGGAAGGAGGGTTGTTGACTACCTTAATGGACAACTTGGATCACAAAAATGGAAATATATTGAGAGTTGTTGCTATGATAATCAGGAGCTAAGACAAAAGCTAAAACTCTCTAAAAGGCCCTCTCTTTAACAAGAACCCCTATGTTTCGTAATGAGGATAGGCTCTTTTAGGCTAAAGACAAAAAATGAAAATTATTTTCCAAGTCTGCTTACAGTTTGTTATCATCCCACGAACATTGTGGAGGGCTATGGAAACTCATTTGGAATCATCACCTCATTCCATTATATCAATTTATTTTGGTGGACTACTACTCATGACAGAATCCTAACCCAAGATAATTTAAGGAAGAGAGGTTTCTAGATCCCTTTAATAGATGTAATTTATGTAAAAAGGAAGAGGAATCATTGCCCCGCTTATTATTACATTGCTTGTTCTCAAAAGAAGTCTAGGGATATGTCTTGCAAAATCTTGGAGTCCAGTGGTCTATGAATGATAGTATCAAAAGCCTTGTGGAAAATCGGATTTGTCCTTACACTTATCCTCTTGTTATGGAACTATGGAGATAGGTACCCCCAACATCTGTTGGTGTATCTGGAATGAAAGGAAAAACAAGATATTCTACAATGAAGAAAAAATGCCAAGGAAGTCTTTGGTTATTGCTCTAGACTATTAGTTGAGAATGTGTCCCTATGTAATTCAAAAATCCCAAATAATCCTCCTACTACCTTTTGACTCCAATGTTACTTGTAGATGGGGTTTACAGTTGGATCCTAACTCTTTCAATAATATTAAAATGCTAGCTAGAAAAAACACCAAATGGAAACCACCCCCTTAAGGCTGGTCAAAACTCAACTTTGGTTGGGCTACCAAGGGAAACTCGAGTTTGGCTAGTGGTGGCAATATTATCAAGAATTTTGATGGTAAATTTATTGTTGGATTTGTTGGGGGCATTGGGGAACAGTCTTCTAATGTGGTTGAAGCAATGGTAATGTTATGGAGAATCGAGATTGCTTTGTCTCTAGGTATAAAGAGACTACAAGTTGAAGGTGACTCAAAATTTGTTATTGACACAGTGAAAAGTAAAGGGAGAGTAGGATGGGCTATCTCTGACATTATAAATAATATCCAAAACCTCTTGATGGGATTTTATAGATTCAATACATCCCATACCTACAAAGAAGGAAATTAGGTGGTTGATTCTATGGAAAACATGGGGATTGCTTTGGAATCCATTAGATGTTGGAGGGAAAAATTATGTCTCTTGACGAATGTTAGAGGTATACTCCTTGAAGAATAATATAATAACATTCAAAATGTAGAGGACTCAAAATAAAATCATAATTTTTGAATTTATATTCTTATATATGCCTGATAAAAACCCCCTTCTCAAAGTTTCTCCTCTTGGTAGAATCTTGAGGGGTTGGTTTTTGAGGGTTTGGAATAAGGATGAGAGGAAGACCAAGTGGGTATCAAAGACAATTGATAACCCCCTTGAGCACAATTTCCTTTGGGTTCTAATTATTAATTTATATGTTATGATGATAATAGGATTAAAATTTCATGAGAAAAAAGTGGAAGCCAAAGTCATGAGGCAGTTAATCATGGTTAGAAACTCAAAAATTAAGCATTGTTCCATGATTGAAATCTCGCCATCCAATATGGCTTACACTAATCCAAAAACATGCTCCAACTTGTAATGTCCCTTTCTCCAAAAAAATAGTTGCAGAGTAGAATTTGAGGATTCTACCGCATTCCTCCATAGGAGCTCATCTCAATCTATAGTTTGGGATGTAGCGTATGTAATGAAGGCCCCATAACACACCCAAAGCTTGTGGAAAATGTATCATCTACAAAAATATATCACCATAAAAATATCATCAATTCAAACTCACTATTCCAAAATAGGGTCAACTTAGGGAGTCCCTCTACATGCCTCTGTAGGAGCATGTTCAAGTGTGTGGTTTGGAACATATCACCTATGATGGAACTTTTAGAAAGCTAGAACAAGCAGGACAAGCATGTAATGGGTCTACAAGAAGGCACACTTATTCCAAAGGAATCTACATTGGCCTTAAGGACAACCTAATGTAGCGTGTTGGGAATTCAAATTTTGGGCTTTGGTGCCAATTAGGCTCAAGGTTGACCTACTCCTTAAGAGGAATGTTAGCATATAAATATGAAACCAATTCATGTAAAGGATGGAATTCTTATGTCATTTTAGTGTAAATTTGGGACACTTGTGTTCTACTTCCTTTTGTGGACAAAAGCTCGTAGGAATTGTGTTCATTGGATGAAAACCCAATGCTCACTAAGATCAGAGGACCAAACCCCTTTGGTTCCTGAAGGAATTCTCATTAAGGGATTACATTTGAGCTTCAAATATTTTGTAAGCAGTACTGCAGTACTGTTGCTATTTTATTTGTGGGAGCAGTTGTAAATCACTTCAGATCATTATCTGAATTGTAGTCAAAATATTATACATACATTCTAAATTTCTCTTCATATTATGGAGTAATATATGTTGTGCCTATTTTATTATGTTTGAATTCCATGTGCAAATTAGTATTTGTTAAAAATTATATGTTAGGGACATTACACGACCATTTTGAGCAAAGGATTAAGACCACCGGCATGAGGGTGTTTACGATCCAGCTTAAAAATAATGCCAAAAAGATAAAACTGACAAAAATCTTGATAGATTAGCTATACCCAAGGATTCCTCCTATCTCAGGCATGATTTTCCACTTAATGCTTTGTCCTTCATTTTTTTGCTAAGGTTTGAAGTTATTTTCTAGAAAACTACACCTCACTTCCAAAAGACCATTTTATCGCTATTGCCTAAATCATTGTAGTGGAAACCTCATTAAGTGTCGCTAGCTTTACTTTCACCAAACCATGGGTGAAGAACATGTGAGAATGGAGCTTGGATCCTATGAAAAAATTTGGAACGACACTCTGGTTTGGCATATTTGTGTGGAAGGCGAGTTAACTTGCCAAATATGGAGTGTTTGAGTGGCCACGACAAAAATATTTCATTCCAATTTTCCAATGCATGGAACAAAAGGCATGTCAAGATGGGAGGGATATCCTTTGAAGTTAATGAAGAGGTTATAGCACAAGACATGAGTTTTTCATGCAATGGGTAGAAGCTAAAAAAGCACAGGAAGGTGCAAGACTTGGAGAATGTGTACCTATTTTTCAAAGAAGGTGAAACCTCTATTAAGTTGCATGTGAGATATGACCGTGACAAACTCCCTATCTTGTGGGATAAGGTATGCTTTGATCTAATGAAATATTCACTCTCGAGAGTCATTTTAAATGCTACTACTTGTATCACCTCCCTCTTCTTTAAAACTATTTTAGAAATATGGTGCTAATTAGCTTTCCCTTTTATATGTTATCCTCACTTGAACAATCTGTGAAAGAGTCCATTGATATGAATACAAAAACTTAGAAAAACAACCCATTCTGCTCCACTAGGTGCTCATCCTCATATCATATCATTTCTATCTTGCTCTATATTCCTTGAAGTCCATTAGGGCATTCCTATTTGAAGAACCCTTTATTGTTCCTTCTCCTTTTGAAAGCCCCTGAACCCTCGTAATGATGAAGTTGTCGAACCTCCTTCAAAATGAGTGTCAACTCTACCTACTAAATAAGCTACTCCTAGACCAAATACAAAGTCTTCAATTATGCAACTCAAAACCTCTAAAACCTAGAAATACCTAAGCCAAAAAACCATTGTTGTTGATTTCTATGAGCTTAAACACCCCCAAAAAAAAAATCTTGGAAAAAGACCTAATACAATTGTGAAAGAGTCACCCAACAAAAAGAAAAAGAAAACCACTGAAAAATTCCATGTGGAAGAAGCCACCTCTGATGAGGAGAAGATTGAAGATAACAATAAAAACATGAAGAAAGAAGAGAGTAAAAAATAACCTAACCCAAATACTAATGTTGAATACATTAATTGTACTATGTGGAGATCTCATAGATTGGTTGATAAATAGGGCCCTAAAATAACTGTGGATGAGATTTCCTGGTGCAGTCATGGTAGGAGGGCTACAGTAGGAACAGTCTGAGTCGTGCAACATCGAGTCAACACAATAAAAATAACACAATGAATTGATATACGAACATGAAATGTCATTGAATTGATATCTTACATGCGACATAGGCCTCAAGGGAAAATTATCTAGGGCTCATAGGCCTGCCACGAAGGCTTTCAATAATACAACTAGCCAACTGACCTTATTACATGCCCTTAAAGGGTTCATGCGAAAAATGTAATGATCCTTAAACATCCCACTTAGAATTGATGATCTACAATGATTAAAAATGTTTTTAAATATGCTTCTCAAGATCCAATATAGGTCTGCATCGGCCACAAGGGTTAATAACCCAATGAATGATCATACATGAAGGTTAACCTCGAAATATGGAAAGATAACTCCATGAAAAAATAAGTAACTTGTGAATCTCGAAGATAGGTCCCAATGAACCCAAGATGCTTTTAAGGTGTCTCATTAAGCTCTACACAATTTGGAATAGGTTTGCACTAAGAATCTAGACCTAGTTAGCCCCTAATGCTCTGACTGGTAAACACAGTGAGATTCTGAGAGTGATAACTTCCAGTAGGCTAATGCGAATGATGTGAAATTTGGATATGTGATAGATTTCCTTGTGTAGGTGTTATATCTTGCTCTGTGAGCTAAGAAAAAATGATGTAGAATGAACTACTAGAATTGCTATTGAATGCAATGTGAGAAAATAACTATTTTTGGTTGACACAGGATTGCTTTTACAACCAAGGATGCTCTTGCATCAGACACCCGAGGTTGAAAGAAAAGTGAGTCCCTACTTTTTGGGTCTAGGAGGAAAACCAAGACGGTCCACCTCAACCTGGGAAATCCATGATGAATCCTCCACTGGTCTGCCTTTCCACTTCACAAGATATTCTTTTTACTGCTTATTCCTAGTGCTCCTTTTGGTTATGATATCCAAAATTTGCTCAATCTCCTTTGGTTCTTGATGTGGTAACTACTTCAAATCCACATCATCACTGCTACGTCTTGTTTTTTCTTCATGAAATTCCTATATGTCTTCCACATTGAAAATAGGTGATACACCCAATGTCTCTGATAACTCCACTTCATATGCATTTCTAGAATCAAACTTCCTAAGAATATTACATAGTCCAAACTTCCTCATCTTTAACTTATTGTATGTACCTACTAGAAATCTATCCTTCCTCCAATATACCATCAATTCATCTCCAACAGAAAATTCCTTATGTCTCCAGTGCCCATCTACCTTTACTCACCATTCATGTCTTCTAAATGCTTTCAGACCTGATTATGCAATGTCTCCATGAAATTTGCAAACTCTTCTACCTCTGCACTCCTTTTATTCTCCATATTGATGTCTCTAAACTCTGTAACTCCTCTAGGATTTACTCTGGTAAGAATCTGAAATGGTGTTTTCCCTATACTTCAGTTCACTGAATTATTGTATGCAAACTCTACCTATAGTAAAACTATATCCCAACTTCCTATCTTATCTCCAACCAAACATCTCAACAAGTTACCCAAACTCTTGTTCACTACCTCTATTTCTCCATCTATCTGTGGGTGATATGTTGAACTGAACTTCAAATCTGTCTTCATCTTCTTCCATAATGTCCTCCAAAAATAGTCAATGAATTTAGTGTCTCTATCTGAAACGATGCTCCTAGGTAATCCATGCAATCTCACAATTTCCTTGAAAAATAATTCAACAATATGCAATGTATCATTAGTCTTCTTACAAGGAATGAAATTTTCCATTTTAGAAAAAATTTCCACTACTACCTATTGGCGTGACAATTCACACCTCTGGAGTATGAATTGGCAATGGACAGCTATGCACAGTGTGTAATGACTTCTCTTCAAATTAGGAGGGGAAGCTCCCTCTTGTGCCGATATGCGTGAAAAAGTAGAGTAATCTAACTCCTATCTTTTTTACTCAGCTGGAAGAGGCACATGGTTAAGGAAACCAAGAACGTTTCAGCTAAGGGTTTTCTCTGGTTTTGTAGATCTTAACTACAACTAACTAAATGCTTTTAATCTATCCTATTTCCTCAAGAGAATAGAGCATGAGGACTTAGGAGTAGGGAATGTTTTGGATGATAAAATTTATAACAAGATTTCCAAGGAGGAGAGACCCCTATCTGAGGCATAGATATGAAAGAACAACTATTAATCACAATACTAAATAACAACCAGGACAACAAATTGCATTGGCGAGACACACATACAATAAATGATCAAACTAGCAATTATATTTAATCTAAGGTGAACCATTATAATAACAATAACATTTAGGAAAGGCGTCACAACTATTGATTATCACCATAAAAGTTTGTGAACAGATACTGAATAGCAATACTATGGCAAGGTGGCACAACATGTATGTTATCATGAGAAAAAGTTAATTACAAATGAGAAAAGTGCTCTTATTTATAGACTTCAAAGGTGTAGGGAACCCTAAAATAACCTTGAGTCAACACACAGTCTTGCAAGCATGCAAGAGTTTATTGCCAAACCTAAATAAAGGAAACTATACAGTTAACTAGAAAACTACCATTAGTTAACCAGAACAGGACTAAACTAATTGGACGTGTGCGACATGTAAGTCCTTATTGAAATAAAAATAACTGATAACTAACATTAGTTAACTAAGTGCTAACCGAAAGTGCCACCTCCACCGAGATATCTCTGAGGATGAGATAAACATGCATAAAATTAGTAATTAGATCTCAAGACTAATGTCGAGTCTAACTACTACTCCTAGTTCTATCCTCAAAAATAATTGCAGGTCCTAACTGACTAATCACTCCAAGCCATCATGGGCTATCACCTCATCCAGGAACTGGTCGACTTTCTCATCCTCTAGCACTTTGACGTTGTCTACGATGATAATCTACCTTTTCAACTCCCTGTCACCATCTTTGATCACCCTTTGACATTCTTTGATCTCTTCAGTTGCCTTTTTTAAACTGGTTTTCATCACTAAGATGTGATCCAAATTAGATGCCATAGGATCTCCCTCAAGATTATCACAAACCAGCTTCTCAAATTCAGCCTGTACTGCATCAAGTTCAACATATGTACCATCTTCAAGAAGATAATGGCACGGGATCTAAGTAACAAAGCCACTAATGAGTTTGAGAGCTCCAGTAATATCCTCTTTGAGTGCATCCATCTTAGTAGATATTCTCTCGTACATTTCCACTATCAAGAGGTGTTCTCTCCAAACAAAAACCTTCCTTTTCTCTTCCTCTACTACCATGGTGGCATATACAACTGCTAACTAAGATATGGGAATCTGGTCCTTTGCCTTGCCTTCTACCGTAGTTATCTTGAGTTGTTGGATTCCCTAACGAAGTCCATGTGCATCATACCTCAAATGATTTAACTCTGTGAGAAGATGTCGACCTATAACAATGAAGTCTTCAACCTAGTTGTCCAAGAGTTTTCCATGATTGACTAACTGATCGAATTTTTTTTGTTCTATAGGTGTGCCTTGTGGAAGACCAGGTGCTCTGCTTGAGTTTCCATGAATGAGATCAGAAATATATTGTCGGAGTTGTTTGATTTCAGCCTTAAGAAACTCTTTATCTTCTCTGTCCTTCATGACACACTCTTCAAGATTACTTGTGACAACCTTGAAGAGGCTCACATCCATTTGTCGAGTGCTCCTACCAAGATTAGCTTTGACGAAGGTGAAATCACCAACTTCAACTTCATCCAGGCTCTTACCCTTTGGTGGCATAGCAACTTCTATGATGATCTCTGCTTCAAGAGTTTTCTCTATGTGCATCTGCTTCTTGATTTTCTTGTTCAATCTCCCCTGATAAGGATCACCAAACTCAGACAAATCAAGCTGATATGAAGGCTCTTGCCTCTGTCTTCCTAAAGATTTCTTGAGCCAACACGAATGAGCAATGTTATCAACTTGAGGAGAGACTGTTGATACTATATCAACCTGTGGTGGTGTTTGTTACCAAAATTTGCACCCAATTCTGAACTACACAAGTTTCAACAATTTTGGTAAAACATTGGATTCACTTCTATGTGGGACAGTTGGAATGAAGTGAAACCTCTGGGTTCTAGGCCGACTCCTATTTAGATAATCATCTAAATGCACTTAAATCACTCCAAAAATTTGAAGGGAAAAATGATAGGAAGAAAACTAAACAATAAACAACTAGATACTTTAAAACCTTTCAAGGTGATACACCGAAAATATGATGATATTTTGTTTCAACAACACATAACAATGAAAATCTGACAGTACTAAGCGCATAAAACATAACTTTGGTATATAAGAAACTGCATAAAATGTCTTATAGACAAGCATTAAACCAATTCCAAACTTTAACTTAGTAGGAAAATATAAAATCCTCACGACTAACTAGGCCTAAACTAGATAAAATTTCACAATCTATAATCTATTTAGCTATAAGATCTTCACTTAAGACACAATTTCAAGACATAACATGTAGGATTAATGTAAATCTCAGCATGAAACATCAAATTGAAATTAGGAAAAAAGCATACGAGAGTGAACTCCAAAGTAGGTCCCAAAAGCTCTTGAATTATCATAAAATGATTGTGAAGAAGTCCTCAAAATATCATGAGTTACAACTGCCAAAAGAACACAAACTTTGGCACTGAAAATCTCCAAAAGTCTCTATCACAAAATGTAGAAGAACTAACTAAAAAATGAGCTTCAAAACTCATAAGTACAACTCACAACTACTCAAGGTCGGATCTAGAAAAATAGCCCCCAAAATAGGAAACTCCACTCTCTAAAAGAAATTCAGATACATGGAAAAGTCTCCCCAAGTCATTAACTACCCTATGACTCAGCAAAACAACCTCTGAAAGCACTCCAACTGACAATAAAGGCATCCTAACTGCTTGAGAGAAGTCAAATCCGACCCCTTAATCTTCTCTAACATCCCTAGATAGCCTCCTCATGTTGGAAAACTGATCCAAATAACCTCATTTTTCTCCCAATGTTGGGTAACTCCACTTTACTTTCCTAAATGTTTGCCAAAACATAAATGAAAGCACAAATTCCTTTCTTGGTCGAATGCATGAATGGATTTTCATTTAATTTTGCATTAAATAACATTCAAAACCAAGTGACTTATAGAATATCACTAAGGCTTAAATGTTTTACAATTTTAAATAAGGTAAAATATTTTTAAAACTTTAGTCCACGATGAATGAAATGTTTCCAAATTTTTCACTTAAAAAAAACATATTCTATCGGTCTTAAATGAAAACCCTAAAAGCAAAAAGAAACGGAAAAGTGAAAAAGCCTTCATTCACATTGCATGTTGAAGCTTGACCGCCGCTAGCAAACCCTTATCGGCCTTGAGCTTGGAAATCTCACCATACTTTGTAGATTCTTTGGCAATCAGAAGCATTTCTGTTGGCTTTTCATTTTTATGATTCTTCTCTGTTTGTGGCCGCCATGAGCATGAGGTTTTCTGGAGCATTAAATATATTTTTTCTGGTGCTTGAGCTTTGTTGAAGGATTTTTGGAAATATATCGAACTAGGTAAGATCCATTTATGCAAAAGAAAGCAATTTAATCATTTCTTGTAAAATGAAAATACTATATCAAGCTCTGCAACGTAGCAAGGATAAGCATTTGTTTCTTTGTACTTCACATGCATTTCTTGTTATTCACTATGAGTATTTCATTTGTCTGTCATGGAAATTATGATTTAAAGGCTTTGAAGAAGACTTTCAGCAGATTTATGTGTTTCTCTTTTAAACGAGCCGCCATGAAAAGTATGAGAAACTCTTACTGTGGTAGGTCTCAAAATAACATAAAACTCCCTTCTCTTTGGCCCTTGGAGATACCTATTCAGTAGATGCAAGGGTTCAATGCATTTTTTCCTACCTCTTCATGAACTTCACTTTCACAGTCCGCAGGCTGTGAGCTTTATTGTAACATTTTTCAGTACTTTTATAAAACTGGTCGTGCCATAATTATGAAATCCTCTCTTGAATTTTCTGGGCCTTCCATTAGGGTTATCTGGAAACTATAGAATTTGCAACATTTTTTGCAATTTATGGGTTTAAACGAAACCTGTGCCTTCACTATTTTACTCTGCACAATATCACTGACATCACTAGCCAAAACTCCAGCCTGAACAGTTGCCTTTCTCTTATAGTTGAATGTGTAAAAAACTGTCACCATACTCACCGTCCCCAAGACTATTATTTGCCTTTTACAATTGAGGACCATCACTGTGTGTGCTTCAAAGATTCCTTAGTCCGTAGCACAATCATTAGTTTTAGCTTAATTAGATTGTACATATAAGATAATCACACATTCTGTCAACAAAGCTTTGATTATCACTGTTAGACAGTGTTATAAGCACTTCATTATTGAGACTTTGACAATTATTTCCATGCTATTTCATGATAATCCCTTTCTCCAGTTTCGCACATAACTGTGTTCTTGTACTAAAACACTCTTTCAATGACTAGCTTTTCATGATCACCAGCTATCACTATGAATAATTATACCCATATTTGCAATGTATGAGAATAAAGCCTCGACCAATCAGTATATGAACTACTTATAACTGTTGCTTGACTTTTATACCCAATTGTCGAAGCTTTTTCTATTGTGATATATGGCATTGTTACTTTAATACTGAACACAACAATGTAACTTGCAAAAAACATATTCTCGATGGATTATGTTTTGGGTCCTAGGGCAATCATGTTGACTTTTGGCTTTCTCTATCATATTGTTATTACAAAAACTCCCTTGACTGCTCCAAATTTTCAAACTCTGCTTTTCAAATGTCACTCTTACTGCTAAAACGTCAATGCATCTGTAAATTATCCAGTTACAAGAGATTGCATTTTTAAAGTTTCCTTAACCATCTCTGTCATTTATTACCAACAAGGAAGAGTGATAAAAACATGATTTTTTGCAACAAAATTCATAGTATTTGTTCTTCAATTGTTGCTCCTTTGACTCATTATGGGCATAAGGAATACTACCATTGTTACTTTTGTTTATTGTTTATGGCAGTCCTGAATTATATTTGTATCCCAAATGATTATTCTCCTTGAATAACTGAAAGATTGTCATAATAGTACTTCTTTTTATTATCTTTGGATGATGACTTAATTGAAGCTTAGATCACTGCTCACTTGAATTTGCAATGCAATCTGAAAATGAAATTAACTTGCAGCACTGATATTATTCAAACTTGCATACCATTACCATGAACTGGGCTTAATCCCTGTGGGAGCCGCATTTATCTCCACTCATTTGATCTAAAAATAATTGCACCTATAACTGCACATGGAACAAACAAGTTAGGAAAAATGATTGTCTTTTGTGTGTACGTTGACCAAATGGTTTTCCTAGACACCTATGGCATTCATTGATCTTTGATGCACATGCAGATAAGTTAATACATGCATAGGTGGATGATATAAATGATCGTGTATGGTTATGACCTTTCATTGCTTAGAGTATAACTCTAACACATTGCTTGACTGCTGCAGTGACAAGAGCGCATGAAAACTAGGAAGGACAAACAACGAGGACAATACCAAAGTGAGACAAACACCAACCAGTCATTCGGGCAATGATTGGTCATCCCTTTTACATGCACATTTATTTTCCTTCATTTATTCATGTATTGATTTATCTTTATTTGTATCAAGGAAAAGTCAGTCTCATGGCTTGCTATGTGAGACACATGTATCTTATCTCATTCAATAAAGATTACATTTTCAGAAATATGTGAATCTTTCTCTATTACATGCATGTGTATGAATGTAATGGTCTGTAGTTGCAATCTTTTTCAGATTTTTCATTTATACATTTGAATGTGATGAAGAAGGATAATAAAATGTACCTTATCTTCCTCAGTTTAAAATAAATCTTACCCTTTTGAACCAATGGGTGAAAAATGGGTAACAGATGGATCAACTATATATGATGCTCCTCAAATTAGTGATTCTGACTCTGAGTCTATATCGATAGGAGGTGACTATGGTGAAAATGGTGAATCAGGAGGTGAAATATTTTCTTCAGCCTGTATGACTATCTCTATTGGAACTTCAAGTGCCCTTTCAACCTGCTTCTACTTCCACTTGCCAATACTTCTTCCCTTTGTGTTTCCACTGACTCTAACACCTTTAGGCAGCTTCAAGATAACCTTAACTCGAGGCCTTGACCTTGAGGTAGAAGGTAGTGAAGAAAACCCTACTAGGGGCTACGTGGCCGGAACTGCTTTACGCCTTCTATTACTCTTTAAGAAGTGCATGCTTGTTTTGATAAATGACTTTGGCAAGTCCTCAATTGAAGTACTCTCCCTGGCGTACCAATCTAGTTGGCGAATTGGCTAGCGAGCAACTTAATCTTTGAAATATGAGCTAAGCAACACCTTTCCATCATTATTTGGCAAACCCTCAACATCCTCTTATAGGAAATCAACAAGCTGAGCAATAGTAAGTTTGCAATAATGACATCAGGGCACTTCAAATTCGTCTTCGCAATTGGCCCAAAAGTCCTCAAGTGTTGGCCTATGTGCAATACTTCGCTCCAACTAAGCTGCATAATGACCTAATGGATCATAGGAAGGCCTCTTGATGTGATACTTAAGGTTGAATTTCTCTAGCTTGTAGTCATTAACTTGCAATCAACGACATTATTGCATGTGAAAATACCCCATCTAAAAGGAAAGGTGAATGTTGTCTTACGACGACTATGAAGAAAAGAGTGAACATGTTGAGCTTGTCTTAGAAACTTCATGAAAAGGACCTTGTCTGACAGGCACCTTGGTAGAATCAAAGGTTCTTCGATGTAACCATACACTTGGATATATTTGAAAGTGGGGAATTGAATGAACCAATCCGCCCAACTCTCCATTGTTGATTTTTCCTATGGTGAAATCCTGATGTGCATTTCATTGTCGAAGTCTCTAACTGTCTTCATGAGAAAGTTATCATTCACCACTTTGAAATCATGTTTAGCCTTTGAGAACTCCAATTGTGAGTAATATTTGTGAACATGCTAAACACCAAGTCCCATTCGTCTTCAAATGTCTAAAATTTCCTTGAGATGTAATTAAGTAGACCAGGAAAGAAACCATGTGAAACTTGTGGATTTTAAGGAATCTTGTGATTTGTTGTGAAGGCACTCGCTGATCAACATGGCTCAGTCAAGTTTTCTTTACTGTCGATGATCCGAGAAATGACATAGAACATCCACAGTCTGAAAATATTAGCTTCCTCCTGACCTGTAACGCGATTGAGCAAAGTTATCAAAACAACAACTTCGTCCTTGAATTCTCCGCGACCAACCTTCTTTGGCATGTTGGTATTTTGTACTTTTAACCATCTCAAAGCAAATTTTATTTGTGATCTTTCTTGGTCTTCATACCATATCTTATCACAAGCCTCAATGATTGCAATGAAATTATCTGAGCGAGAAGGAATATCAAAGCATTTCTTGACGTCCCTCGACTTGAGACTACAAATAACTCTCCCATCGGCTGATCCAATTTATCTTGCAGACGAATCATAGTGTTTTATGCATGCAAGAAAAAATTCAAGATCAAAAAGCATGATAGGAATAGACACTGCTTCCAACAACCCGAAATGCTTAAGATTTCTGATTGTAGTGCTGCTGGTACCTTCCAACATGCTCAAATTGATCACCATATAGATATGACCCAAGTCTAAATCAAAGGTTTTCAAAAATTCATGCATCAAGACCGATTTGGCCTTGTAATCTATGGGGTTGAATTGCATTTTGAAAATTTGGATTTTTGACTATAAAGTCAGGTATGTTCAAACAACTTTCAAAAAAAGTTGAAAAAAGCTCTAGATGAGGCTAAAAATAACCAGTTGCAGGAAAAAAAATTGATTTTTTTCTAAAACATGGGTTTTGTAGAGAATTGAATTCTAAGAAAACCCAAATCATCGGAAATTCAAAAAAATGAGTTTTAGCAAGACATGCAAAGGTTTTTCAGTCGAGAACTGTAGGGGTTTTAGAGCTTCCTTGGGCAATTTTTCTCGATAAAATCTGGAACATGGGTTTTGTAGGCAATGGAATTCTAAGGAAACCCAAATGATTTAATTTTGGACAATATGAGTTCTTGTCCCACATGCAAAGAAATCTTCCAAAAAAAACACAGTGCTTCAAAATGGAAGCAACAGGGCAATTTTCTCGAAAAAATCTAAGACATGGGTTTTGCTGTTGATGTTGAAATATGCGAACCCAGATGATCAGATTATGAAAATTTTGTTGTTTACTTTGACATGCGAGCGAAAACCTAAGACAAGAATAAAAGAATTTTAGAAAGAAAATAGAAGTTTATTTGTTCTGCCTCAAAAAGTCGCCTATGCTTGAACTAGATTCAATGAAGTCTGCATGCACTGAAAAATTAAAGTCTAGAAAATGTATCTTATGAACAATATGGACCTGACACCGTGAAGAACACTGAAAAATATTACTTGAAGCACCTTTAGATCTTTGCTTGCTCAAGAAAATCATGTTTGCTTGCACCTGTGATGCAAATAATGGCACCAATAATGACAAATAAACAATTTTAAGTCTAAAATCGTCCCAATATGCATGCAAATAGGCGCCACCTTGATTGGACGTCAAAATTGTATGACACCCTCTGATTGGACCCATAAAACTGAGTTAAAAAGTCCCAAACTCCACCATTATAAGGCGATTCATGCACTCGAGTCAAAAAGTCAAACTTTGACTCTAGGTATCATTTTTCGAAGTTAGAAATTTTCTTGAAAATTTCATTTCATAAACCTCACCGAAGCCCATGTTCAACCACTAATTTTGATTGACTGACATGTCCAAACGAATGGCTGACAGTTTCATTGAAGAGCACGATCAAAATTGACAAGAAACTCCTTGAGGCTGCAAAGCCTAATTATGAGATATGAGGCTTCAAAATGCAGGGCGCCCCTAGCCTCCAAGGGCGCTTTTGGCTTCAAAATTAGACAAATTTTCATCATTTTGAAGGTGATTTTGACCTCCCTTCATCTCGTGTCCTCCAATGTTTAGCAAAACTTCATAACTGACAGGCAGGCTCACTACAGAGTTGGCTCCGTTCTGCACAAGAGCTCTTGGAGAACACTTTTCCAAAAATCATCATCTACTAGGTTAAAATCAAGGGCGCCCTTGGTCTCTAGGGGTGCTTTTGGCTTCAAACTTAGACAAATTTTCATCATTTTGAAAGTGATTTTGACCTCCCTTCATCTCGTGTCCTCCGATGTTTAGCAAAACTTCAAAATTGACAGGCAGGCTCACTACAGAGTTGGCTTTGTTCTGTACAAGAGCTCTTGGAGAACACTTTTCCAAAAATCATCATCTGCTAGGTTAAAATCAAGGGCTCCCCTGGCCACCGAGGGTGCTTTTGATCCCATACAGCTATTTTTTTCAATCAGCTAAATCTACACTTAATCTCTAGCTGCAGGTTGTTGACTCGTCCTATGACAAATCTGAGATATACAACGAAAAGCTGGAAGCAACACAGATAGGATGAATACCTGAGATCACCAGAAAGATTGCATTCAAGGCTCTAAAACCTTGGGTACCCCTGGCCTTTAGGGGCGCTTTTTCTTTTTCCTTGACATTTTAACCAGGATTAGACATTATGTTTGACTCTTGATTCCGACAGTTCAACAACTCAGATCTACCCACTAACAGATGCATTGTGAATCCTGATCAAGTTTGAGACAAACATCATAGGTATCATTTGATTAGAAACCTTCATCTGGTCCCTCAAAAAGATGGGCACCCCTGGCTAGGAGGTGCACTTTTCCTTCCAGTGTTAGTCATTTTTTCATCTCCCTCGTTTCTCACTGAATCTCTGGTATCAGGGGCTAGACAAATCCTTTAGGTTGGTTGGTAGGCTCATCACGAAGCTTACCATATTCCAAAGAAGTCTTCTTAGAAGTGATAAACCTAAAAAATGAAATCTAGTGCGCCCTTGGCCTCCAAGGGCTCTTTTACTCCAAAGTTAGAAATTTTTTGATGATTTTCATCCCAGTAAAAAATCCTCTCTAAGACGAAGCATCATTTTGCACCTATCTCACCATAGATTCTTCATTTGAGCATTTTAAGCTAGCTTTCAACACCTAGTATCTAGCCATCTGTCATTGACGACCTCAGAGGTCCTATCTTTCCATCTGAAAAAGAAAAAACTACCCACCAGACTTAAACTGAGTTTTAACTGAACCTAACTTCATCATTGTGATTGTGAAGTAAAATAAACCAATCAAAACAATTTTCAATCAATTTTGACAAGTTTCAATTTTAAGAGTTTTTTCGACCAAAAAACAGGGGTCTAGAAACCCTAATTTTCAATCTTTTCAAATTTCACCAGTATCTTCCTGACATCAAACTGACTCAAAGCCCATACTTGAATTTCCCAAAAACTAACTTCTGACATCATTTTTACAAGGATTAGACCATTTTAAGCAAAACGCCTTAATGAAGCAAAAAAATTAGTTTGGGTACAACACCACCATAATAGAATCATAACCTCTTTGTGTTCTTGGCAATCCTAAAATGAAATTCATGCTCAAATCTTCCCAAGGTCTCTTTGGTACTGTTAAAGGCTTGTACAATCTATTATTTTGACTATTCCCTTTTGCAACTTGACAAATTCAACAATTTTGAACATACTTCCTTACATCCTTATATATTTGCGCCCAAAAATAATGTTCACTCACCAAAACAACTATCTTATCCACTCCAAAATGTCCTGCTAAACCTCCACTATGTTTTTCCTTGATCAAATTCTCCCTCATTAAACTCTTTAGAATACACAATTGATTTCCTTGGAATAACATACCTTCTTGAATGAAATAATCCAACCATTGGCTCTGGTCTATCACTACTGGTTATTTACATGCTCTCCATGCTTTGCCAAAATCTGCATCATCTTCATACATATGCTTCAATTCTTCAAATCCCAATACTTCCACTCTCATCTCTATCAACAAATTCCTCCTACTTAACACATCTGCAAACTTGTTTGACTTGCCACTCCTATGCTTGAACATAAATGTGTAACTCTGCAAGAACTCAACCCATCTCATATGTCTCTAATTCGACTCCCTTTGATTGTTCAGATACTACAAAGCTTGATGGTTTTTATAAAACACAAATTCCTTAGGAAACAAATAATGTCTCCACTTCTTCAAAGCTTGAATTATTGCATAAAATTCTTGATCATAAACTGAATATCTTCTTCTGGCATCATTCAACTTCTCATTGAAATAAGTTATAGGTCTTCCTTCTTGACGCAATAATTCTTCAATTTCATTTCCACTTGCATCACAATCAACTTGAAATTCCTTGTCAAAATTTGGTAATGCTAATACTGGTTGCTTTGTCACCTTTTGCTTTAACAATTCAAAACTCTTTTGTGCTTTGGATGTCCACTCGAAATCCTTCTTATCTCCTCTCATGGTCTCTATCGTGGGGTTACAAATGCTACTAAATTTTTTGATAAATTTTTTTTAGAAACTATATAATCCATGGAATGATCTCACTTCTCTAATGTTTACTGGTGTAGGTCACTCAATAATTACTCACTTTCTCTGGATCCATCTTAAATCCTTTAGTAGAAATGACAAATCCCAGATATACCAACTCTACCTTCATGAAACTACAATTCTTGAAATTAATTAGCAACTTCTCTTCTCTCAACCTCTTCAATACTTGTTGGATGTGCCATAAATGTTCTTCTCTATTCTTACTAAAAATCAAAATATCATCCTATGGGTGGCTGGCGGGTGGCCCTCCATGCGTGGTGGAGGGAACGTCGAGGCTGATGAGGTTGGGGTTTGGACGTTTGTGGCCTTGGTGGCAGTGCTTCATTGTATCGGGGTGGTGGCCTTAGTTGCCACTTAGGTTATATATTGGAGGCAGAGCTTTCGTGGAGGACTTGTCAAGGTGGCACCCATTTTGGGCACTTATTACTAGACATGGCATGTTGTTTGGGTGGCAGTAGTTGAGTACGAGCTCTTGTATTGATTAGATAGTCTGCAGAATTGTATGGAGGTTCTTGAGGAAGAGGACGACCTCCTTCATGTGAGGCATCATAACATTTATTCCTTCCCAGTTGCGATTAGTTTAATGATTGCCTTCCAGTTTGCTATGATTTAAATGAATTGGTGGTGTTTGGAGAAGTCATTGTTTTCTCAGCTCTTGGCTAAGCACTGGTAATTTTCTTGTGTTTTCGGTAGTGAATGGTTAGTTGGGTGAGGGTTTGGGTGCAACAATGGTTGGGCACTCGCATTTCATAATTGAGGTTTCAACCGAGGGTTTAGTGTGGTTTGGTACTGATACGTTTATTTCTCTGAGGGCCAAGACGCATCAAATGGCCTTCAAGGAAATAACGGGCCAACGTCTTAAGAGAATTATGCTTAACAATGATTATTTGTTGGTTGTGGCGGTTAAGATGGTGCTATGTGAAGGGAATTTGGCTAGAAATGAATATGGGAGGGACAATACCTATGTCACCTCCAGATTTCTGGTGTCTCTTCTGGATAATCGGGTGCCAAAGGTGGAGGCCAATGTGTTGCTCGAAAAAATATTTAGGAAGGAATTGTAGCTAGGGGTCGAAGAGGTGTTGAAGGCGGCCATTGTGGGGAAGGGCATTCCCCGTCCTAGCGACATGGAGCTGCTACGGTCAATGGATGATGCGGTGAAGTTCTTTCCTTTTCTGTTAGATTCAAAGGTCCCGACCCTCATGAGGCACAAAATGATTGTCGTGGTGGCTGTGGAATATATGAAGAAATATTTTGGTCTTATGCTTGTAAAAGATATTGACTAGATCATGGACTTTGAGGCCTTTGCAAGGGCCAATGGCTTTCTGTGAGTACAGGCTGGTGTAGGGTTTTTTTTTTGCATTGTTTGAGTTCGAGTATATTTTGGTCGTGGTAGCATAGTAAGGGGTTGTAGTTTGGTTAGTAATTTTATATGGGAAGTTTTTTCTACGTATGATATAAATGGTGTATGGATGGTTGGTAGAGGTGGATGTTGCAATCAAGGTGTTTTAGGTTGTTGGATGGGAGTCCCGTCGTTTTGTTTGGATTTTTGGATGGCCTCTTCTTGGTTGGTTGAAATAGGTTGTTTAGAGAAATCTAGTTATTTTCCTACAATAGCAGACACTTGTAATTTATTTCTTAATTAATATAATACTGAACCTTACATATAAAAAAAATCAAAATATCATCCAAGTAAACAATGATAAACTTACTCAAGAATTTCTTCAATACCTTATTCATCAACTTCATGAAGGTGCTTGGTGCATTGTTCAACTAAAAAGGCATCACTAACCACTCATACAATCCTTCATTAGTATTAAATGTAGTCTTCCATTCATCTCCTTCTCTGATCCTGATCTGATGATATCCACTCTTTAGGTCGATCTTTGTAAAATACCTTGCTCCACCCAAACAGTCCATAATGTCATCCATCCTTGGCAATGGAAATCTATACTTGATAGTGATCTTATTGATTTCTCTTGAAACTATACACATTCTCCACTCTCCGTCTTTCTTTGATCAACCCTGTTATCATGAAATCTAATAGTGCTCGTTCCACGGATAACCCCCCTACGAAACTTGTCTGTTTCCTAGGATTCGTGAAGTTCAAGCACACAAAACAAGGTGATTTTCATGCCACCTCAAAATGCGTTCTAAAGTCTCAAACATTCAGTTTGAGCATCCCCCTATGTTCTCCTCGCGAAGACCTTCAAAACGAGCCCCTTCGCGAAGTCCCACCGTTCGTACTTGGTTAATTGTGAAAAGTGCAGTTGCACTGAAAAAGTAAGCTCCTGCTCACAAGCCAAAAATTGGCTAAGTATAAAAAGTGCAGGGGCACTGTTTTTTAGCGCCCCTACATAAAGGTGATTTCTTTCAAAGTGTAAGAGTGCTGAAAAAGTGTGCTATTACACTTTTTCTCTTGACTTAGTCATTTTCTTGCCTCTGCGCATTTCTTCATGCGTTTTGCATTTTTCGCTCATCGTGCCACTTTTTGTGCCTAAATTAATTGCTCGACTTGAGTTAGGTTTTTGGGTTTCCCTTTTACTTAAAAGTTTTTTATTTTTCCTTTTTCATTGTTTATGATCTTCAACTTCATTTCTTCATGCTGGCGAATTCTCCTCAAACTGCAAATCATGTTTTTGAGAAATCTGAAGTTCCTCTCAAGCAAATTTCACGTTTTCTCTTGGTAAGTCGTTCTCCTTGCTTTCTCTTCATTTTCCTTCATTCTTTTTTGTACATATCTTTGGATTTACATATGTGTTTATATTTGTTTTCTTCCCACACGTATTCTTTTTCTCCACTCCTCGTCTCTTACTCTTGCATGTTTTTCCTTGCTTCTTCTCCATCGCACTTTTGTGTGGCATCTTCCTCTTATCTTTGCGCGTTTTCTTGATACACCCTCACGCAAGGTTTGTTTTGGCTTGTTTTGGTGTGTTTCTCCTCTCCCACGCATTTTTTCTTTCACTCCAACGTTTCTGTTTGAGTGTCTTTCTATGTAGCCCTTTCAACAATATTTTGGTGCAGCGAACATTGAAGAAACTCACGTTTTGTGAGTAAAGTAGCCTAGTTTTTGTTCACTTGTAAAAAGATGATGAAAGGAAAGTCAAATGCAATCCAATATAGGTCACCAAATATTGACTTCATGCGTTTCATGCTTCAGAAACCCCAAGCGTTGTTTTTAAGCATCATTGCATCTGTTTCCAGAATCATATTTCAAGTGCAGAGGCACTGAAAAAGTGCGCCCTTGCATTTTGAAATTTATTCTAACTCTGAAAAGTGCAGGAGCATTGTTTTTCAGCGCCCCTACATCAAAGCCAAAATCCTTCAAAATGTAAGGGTGCTGAAAAAGTGTGCCCTTACACTTTTCACAATTTTTTTGAGAAGTACTCCAAACTTGCAAGTTTCAGTCCTAAACTTCGCTCCTTCCATTTTTGTGCATCATTTTGCGTGCCTTGTCATCTGCTCCACACTTTCCCATCATCGTTGCTCATTTTGCGCATTCCCATGCTATTTAACAACTAATGTTTGTTCTGGCTCGACACCTTGTAGTCTCTTTTCAGGATCTTCAAAGTTGGTTGATCAAAGATTCAGTCGCTCTTGATGACTGCCAGTAAACCTCTGTCTTCTTCAAAAGTGAAAGGCAAAATGAAATATAAATATCAAGGTGTCTATCTGCCGACTGTAGTGATCTCCAAGGTGGAAGAAATAAAAGACACAAAAGTTGGCCATCAAGACTTGGTTGATTTCATGAAGCAAACAGAGATGAAGCCTCTTCCTGACCCAATGAAAGCAATTGTACACAGTAACCTGCATTTGGTAGCTATCTTCCCTACAACTGCACACAATACGGAGTTTCTCCTTCAAGTGGTATCTCACTACATCAGAGAAAGCAAAAGTGTGATTGATTCTTCTGGGCACGAGATTCTAAGACTCGACTCTGATTTCTTCGACATTGTTTTTAAGGTTCCTCAAATGGAGAAATACATTGATATCTCTATACAAAAAGCACAAGAAGTCTTTGACGTTGATCCCAACAAGGCTAAAAACCTAATAAATACCCAATGATTGAAGAAGCCTAGACAATCTATTTCCAGATGGCCAAAGGGACTCCTGCGAAGTGATTTCAAGGATGATGTCAAATATATGATCACATTTTTAAGTAGAGTAAAAGGCTTGCCAGAATCATCCACTTTTCATGATTGGATGTATGAATACATCAAGATTATAAGAAGAAAAAAGGTGCACATTGACTGGGGCAAACAGATCAGTGATGAAATACATGAGCAGCTGATCAGTGCTCCTCCCACATTGAAATTCTATATGACTTCTTACCTGGTGTACGCAATAGCTGTAATGAGACAATTCCTAGGTCTATTTACAAAAGGGAATCGGATGATGGTACCTGTGTACAGATTTTTCTATCAATTGGAATTGAAGGAAAGCTTCCATCACTTTAGGCGGGTTACTAATGCTTTCTTCGTACCTTTGCTTTTCAATTTTGATCCAGCTCTCGAAAAGAGGAGGGTATCTGATGAGGCTTATAAGGTGGTAAGTAAAGTTGGATGCCTATTTCTTCAATTCCCAATGTTTACTTATTTGAGAGTATGATGCTACACTGGCTATCCTTACATGCTGCCACGTTATCCTTCGGATAAGTGGGTTCTCATGGAGACATGCAGACAACTGATTTCAATGAATAAAGAACAAGCAAGTAACCACAAGCATGGATTGAAGTTCCCACTGAAAATTGGCAGATATACTATCCCAACTGTATAAAAAGACAAGTCTATTTATGCTGAAATGCAGATCATGACAATCAAGACCTACAGGTATAGGTTTGATTTTGATTACCGAGATGTCAGAAAGAGATTACAAAAGGGTCATCATCACAAGTACCGTTTTGAAGACATTTGGGTTGATTGTAGAGATGAAGAAGCCATTTGCAAAATGGATTATTGTAGGTTGACTGTTCAACAGATCAGAGACCTTGATATTGCTGACCTACCAGAGGATTTTGCAGATCCTGGCGATATCATGAATGCTCTCTATGATGAACAAGAGGTTTCTAAAAGACCGTTTCCTGCAATTCAATGGTCTAGGAAAGAAATTACCAGCATGAGGGAGAGATTGAAGCCAATCCTAGCCAACACTGTAGAATGGTTACATAAGCATGGTTATGAAATGAAAAGTTTTAGAACAGATTCAGAAGGAGAAGAATCTGAAGCAGAAGCTCGTCGATAGCAAGAACTCCGCATGAAAAATAAATCAGCTGTTGTTCCCACTTCTTCACAAAGAGGTCCCAAGATCAAGTTTACTGTTGGAAAGAAGGATACCCAATCTATCCCAGAAGGAGAAACCATAGAATCTGATCCATCTAGCTCTAAAGGTAAAAATTCCATTCCAGAGGAGATAGATTTTGATGAATAAGGTACTTCCAGTGATCAATCCATTGAAGATGAAGATTCAACAGAAGCAGACTCCGATGCATAAGAGGTTCTGAAAGTGGACAAGAGTCTAAAGAAGATTCTGAAGAAGAATTTGAAGGTGATTCTGAAGGTGAACCAGAATCGGAGAAACAAGAGGGTGATCAATAGGAACCTAGGCATGATCAAGAAAGAACTACTTCTCCTCCTGAGAATGTAGTTGAGGAAATTCTTAGAATGTCATCGCCTATGATTTCTAGTGTTCCTCATACCCCTCCAAGTTCAAGAACTCCTCCACCTCCTGTTCCCTCGTCACCCATTCCTACCACATGCATTCTTGCATTTGAGATATCCATTATTCCTGCAACATCAACCCCACTTGATACTCCCTCGGTGACAAGCATTCATACGGTTGATATACTATCAAGTCCTCCATCGTCCATTCCTAGCCTGTCTTCACCAACATATGATATCACTTTTGAAAATGAATTCAGTCATTTCATGAATGAGTCAATGCGTGATCAACTCAATGTCCAGTCTACAGGAGCGACGATGACAGACACTTCTCCCATTGTCACAATACCCATGGTAACTTCAGATGTGACAATAACTTCGGATGTGGCAATGACAACTGAGTTGACAGTGAATCCAGAAGTTCACACCTCCTTCCTCCCCCCTTAGCTGATATCTCAAGTGTCGAAGCAGAAGAAGCAAATGATCTCTCCAAAGGAGCTCGACCTCGAAGAGATAGTCCCTCCAAAGGCTAAAGGGAAGAAAAAGGAAAAAGTCTACTTAAGGCTAAACGTTGACAAGATTGGAGACAAGTATGTAGAAATTGGCATACCACTGCAAGAGGAAGGAGATGTCAATATGGAGGACTACACGGTAACAAAAGTCTAGCTTGGCAAGGTTACCAATGAAAGTGCAAAGGCTGATGTGCAAGTCACATTAGATATCTTGGCTGGAAGACTGGATAAAATGGAGCAAGCTCACAATATGTACAAACAGAGGGCAGAGCATTATGCCACTGTTGTAAAGAGACTTGCAGGATCTCCAACTAATGCACAACCGCTGACAGTGGTAAGTATTGAAGACCCAGCTGTCAAGAAAGTTGAGAAGTTCACCTCCAAAGGCAGAGTGTTGTATGATTTCGTTGAGAAGATCATAGAACATAGATCTCAGATCATAATTGCTGCAGATGAGAAAACTACCTTGTTGGCCAAGCTCACCATAGATCTTGATAAAGAAAAAAGTGTACTTTCCCAAGAGTGTAGAGATATGGAAAAATGCCTGCTGTCATGGTCAGAGATGAAGCAAGTAAAGCTCAGTAAACTGGTGGAAGTTGGGGTAATTCTTGACAAGGAAAAGTTCATTGAGGTAAGAGAATCCTTGAAACATCCAATTCAAGTAATTCAATCTCTTACAAAGATCTCCACCAAGTGCAGGAAGATGTCGAAGGACATCATGTTATTCTTGAAAAAGGTATCAAGGAGTTACTAGGTCAACTTCTCAAAGAAAATCGTATCTTCCTACCGGCCACAAAAATATCTCAGATCTTCAAAGAAGCCACCATGAATTTGATTGACAGTTCAGACTTTTTTGAAGCCTTACTGAATGTCATTTCTGATACAAGGCTCACATTGGATAACCTAAAAATGCATCTTGACAGGTGCAAGAAGGTTCACTCATCCACCATGAGATCGATCACGAGAATTCACACCATTGTGGATTACACCGTTGGTCCGGATGAGAAGTTCATGCAGGAGATCAGGAAAAAATACGAAGACTTATGTGCCCAAAGCAAGGAAACATGAAGAAGGTTCCTAATTTCCAGTGTTAGACATATTCGGTGCATCCCTTTATGCATCTTGTAAATATTTCCTGACATCTTAGATGTCTTTTTCTAAATTGTACTTACACCAAGTTCAAAGATGTAATCTTTTGAAAACAAATTACACTTTGACTTTGGTCAAAGTTAGGTGAGATCTCCTTGAATTGCTCACCTAACTTTCCTTGATTTTCTCAATTAGATTCCTAATTTTTCTCATCCCTATTTCTATATAATGTTAGGGATTTTTATTGTAAATTTATCCTTTAGTATTTTGCAACGAAGTGCTACCCTTTTTGAAGCAGAATTGTGAAACTTTGTGTTCATACTTTGTGAATGAAATTTGATCAATAAAGAAGAGGATTGCAAACCAGACTTTGTGTTGGATTCGATACTTTTATGAATTGATCTCATTCGGTGGTGATTAGCTTATGGAATCTAAAGGACTCTAAGTAATTCGTGTAAACTTTGTGTTACATCCATTATTTATATTTTCATTTGTGTTTTGGATATTATTGTTGAATGATCTACAAGACTTTGTGCTTGTAATTGTTCATGCTCTTTGCTAATTTGGTTGGATGATCTACAAGACTTTGCGCTTGTAATTGTTCATGTTGTTCGAGGAATTGTTATGTCTAAGAAGACTTTGTGCTTCTAACATGACAAACGACACTCTTTTCACAGATCCACCATTGAAAAAGCTACAGAACGACTTTGTGCCTTCATGAGCTTTCCCTTTTACTTTATTTATTTATTGTTAATTACTTCTGGTATCTCTACGCTTTGCTTTGACAAGATAGAGGTATTGGTATTACTGCTAGTTGATTGTTTAAAGTTATTAAGAATTAAGAACTTCCAACAGTGAAGCATTGTAAACATCTTCTCTGAAAAAAGAGAGAAGGATGAATGTAACACACACCCCCACTTCGTAAGTATTGTGTACATTTTGTAATTACTTTTTTTGTTTTACTATCGCTTCTGTCAGCAGTAAGAAGGGCACCTCCCCTTTCTGAGAGGAGAGATTTACATCTCACATAGCTGTGGTTGAAGTCCAAGTTGTGTAATCTATCGAAAAGCTGATTACATAATTTTCACCTAACAATTTTTTGGCGACTCCGCTGGGGAACAACATACGCAATCTAAGCCTCACGCTTTTGATTGAAGTAGATAAGTTTCCTCTTTCTTGCTATTCTTTTGTATATTGTTACTCTCTAATATCCATCGTATTCAGATTTGCATTCTGGTGGACCGAATATATACACGAGGATTGAGGGCTCAAGGAGTAGCAGATCCACTTTTTGAAGAGTTGTTGCAACGTGATTTTCCATTTACTCTTCCACGAGTAAGGTCACCACTGCAACGTGCTATAAGCTATACTCCACGTAGCCAAAGATCTCCTCTCCCAAGTGTTTGGTTTGTTTATTGCAGACGTCCTGTTCAGGTACTTGTTGTGCAACCAGTCATGGCCACACCACCTACATGACCATGGGGAAATGCTTTTGGTCCCCTCCGTTTGGCCGCACCTTTTCATGAACTGCCACGCGTACCCAGGAAGCATCTCCTGAAGTTTCAAGGTGATGGCAAACAACACCTCGATGAGCACATATCCACATTCTACATCGTTTATGGCGTTCTTGGCATTGAGCATGAAGATGTTTCTGTAAGATTGTTCATTAAATCCCTTCAAGGGGTTGCAGCCGAATGGTTCTTTACCCTTCCTAACGCCTCTGTCACCGATTGGGCTTCTCTTCGCACTAAATTTGAAGAAAGATTTAAGTATGCTGAAGATTCACATGCTCTATTGGTGCAACTCACCACCATGCATAAAGAAGCTCACGAGCCTATGCGCGAGTTTGTGGAAAAATTTAATAAATTGGTGACACGGATCCCAAATGATGCAAGACCAACGGATCATAACCTAAAGTGCTTCTTCATCAACACACAACTACCCAAGGTGAGTTTCTACTTGCGTAGGGAAAATCTTGTTAATGTTAAAGCGGCCTAGCAATTGGCTACCAGTCTGGAGGACAACATGATCCTTGCTGGAGAAATCAGAATGCGAACTAACGGAAATAAAAGGATGCAAGCCTCAGGGTCTTCGGCATTTAATGTTAGTACTCCCAGTGCAAGCTCAAATTTCATAGATCCCATGGTCCAAAGGTTGGCAAATGAAGTTTTGTCTCTCAAGAAACAAGTTTCAAGCAATAACAATAGTAGCAATTATAAGGACGTCCCTAAGAGGACTTTCCCTAATTATGCTGGCAACAAAAATCAGAATCATCTCCCAGCACCTCCAGGAAGGCTTGCTCTAGAAGCCCCGCCCGCTAACAATGCTACAGGATACTATGAGATTGAACAAGATGATTATGTGCAGCCTGAATACCCTAAAGAAGAAAATATTGATCTCTTCCAAGAAGAAGAAACTGAATCGGCTGGCGACTCCAAGATTAGCTATTTGCAAATGGTGGAAGAAGAAGAAGAAGATGACTTGGTGACTGATACTTATGCTATTTTTATGCAGCATCAACAAAATTAGCTTGATAAAGCTCAAGCTGCTGCTGTCCTTGAAAAAGAGAAGCCGTCGGTAACGATCGCCAAAAGAGGATCTCCCCTCCCTTGGCAACCCAAGAAAGCAGCAAATCCACAAGTAAGTGCACCTCGCTCTCCTTCATCAACTCTTGTTATTCCTAAAGCTAATCCTCTCATTCCAAAGACCAGTGTGCCTTTTGTAAAACCAATCGGTGAAGTTACAACTTCCAACCTACAAAATTCTTTCCAGGCTTTTGACATTATTGACCATGCCAAGAAAACCAAGGTTCAAATGTCCGAGGTTGAATACCTCAAAGCCAACCCCGACCAATTTGACAGGCTTGTCAAGTTTTTCAATGATAAAAGAATTTCCCCAAGTTAGGATACACCTCCTAACATCCCTATTACTCCTAAACCTAAGATATCGTAGAGTAACCTTGTATCTAATCCTCCAACTGCTTCCGGATGCATTGATCCATTTTTCATCTCCCTACTTGTAAATGGTTTCAAGCTGAGTAACTGTGTCATAGACTGTGGTGCATCTGACAACGTGATGCCCACCAAGGTAGCTACTGCCCTCGGCCTTGAGATGACCAAAAATTTCAGCTGTTGCTTCTCCATGGAGAATAAACAAGTGCCATTGATCGGCCAAATCAAAGATGTGCAATACGCATTCGTTGCATACCTGGAGAAGAAAATAAAAATGACGGTCCTTGTGGCCGATGTACTAGCATCCTATGGAATTCTCCTCGGACGCAATTTCTGTGAAGATGTTGGAGGAGAACTAAGTATGGATATGTCTGAAGCAAGAATACCAGTAAAAGGTGTGATGCAAAAGTTGGTCCCTGAAAAAGAGTCAAAGTTTTCAGTTGCCAAATCAAATGATCCCAGAGCTCAGATCTTGTTCGAATCCTCAGGCGTGGGAACTTACTATCTACAGACAAATGAGGTAGGTGAATCCTCGACTCAAAATGAGTTAGAAAATGATGATATTTCCTCCACTTCAAATAAGACGTCATCAGGTGATTTGTCTATCTCCGATCGTGAATCCTCATCAGATGATGAAGCTTTGGACTTCGACACTGTTAACATCGGTGATCCCAATGGTGTCTGGCTACTCAAATTTGATGGAAGTTGCTCTTCAACTGGCTCTGGAGCAAGAATGGTTTTTATTTCGCCAACATGAAAGTCTTTCCCTTTCTCCTTCAAGTTGCAATTTGATAACACCAATAACACCACTGAGTATGAAGCCCTGTTGTTGGGAATGCAAGTTGCACTGAAGAAAGGTATACAAAATCTTCACGCACAAGGTGATGTCGAGCTGATAGTATGTCAAGTGAGAAATATCTATCAGACAAAGAACGATCTGGCTACAAGGGTTTCAATTGCCCCACAATTGACAATCAGTTGAAAATAAATGCAATCAGTCTCAATTCGATGATCTGTTCACCTTGAAGAATTCCTTCATGAATTGAAAACTCGCTTTGATACCACTTGGTACAGTCACGGTAAGAGGGTTCTAGTAAGAACAGTCCAAGCCGTGTAGCACCGAGTCAACACAACGAAAATAACATAATGAATTGATATGTGAACATGAAATCACATTGAATTGATAATCTTACATGAGACATAGGCCTCAAGGGAGAATTATCCAGGGCTCATAGGCCTGCCACGAAGGCTTTCAACAATACAACTGGCCTTATTACATACCTCTGAAGGGTTTATGCAAAAATGTAATGCTCCTAAAACATCCCACTTAGAAATGATGATCTACCATGATTACAAATGCTTATAAATATGCTTCTCAAGCTCCAATATAGGTCTGCATCAGCCACAAGTGTTAATAACCCGATGAATTATCATACATGAAGGTCCTCCTCGAAATATGGAAAGATAACTCCACAAAAAAATAACTTGTGAATCTCCAAGATAGGTCCCAAAGAACCCAAGATGCTTGTAAGGTGTCCCATTAAGTTTTGCATGATCTAGAATAGGTTTGCACTAAGAATATGGACCAGGTCGACCCCTAATGCTCTGATTGGTAAACACAGTGAGATTCTGAGAGTGATAACTTTTAGTAGGCCAATGCAAATGATGTGAAATCTAGATATGTGATAGATGTCCTTATGTAGGTGTTATATCCTACCCTATGAGTTGAGAAACAACGATGCAAAATGAACTACTAGAACTGCTACTAAATACAATGCAAGAAAATAACTATTTTTGGTTGACATAGGATTGTTTTTACAACTAGGGATGCTCCTACATCATTTCCAGTGATGAATCTCAATAGGTTAAGGAGGAAGATAATAGCAACAATGATGATGATGTAGAGGATGTTGATGGTCGAAGCCTATTTCCTAAATTCAATACCATGCTGCAAGAATTGAAGGAATCCACCCCTATTGAAGAACACAATAAAGAAAAAATGCCCCAATTGTGAGAAGATTTCTTGGGATTTCATGGCAGTATTTACAAGGGTCAAAAACTTGGAGAGGAAACTTAATGACCTTTCTTGTTTCACTCTAAAAGTAATACATCACTTTGTTGTAACTCTTGATTTTGTCCTAAAAGAGGAGATAAAAAAGCAGGAGAAGACAACTAATCCTAATTCTAGCCACTAGAAGCAGGATGTCCTTAAGTTCCTCATCAAGGATTGGGAAAATCTCCCCAAGTAGGATGTTCTTATTGTTAGTTTTTAATTTCAAAAATTGCTCTGTTGAGACATCATTGTAAGTTTATTGTCACTGGTATGTTTATGGCATGTGACCCTAGTTTCCTTTTGTTTTAAACTTGTGGCCTTTTGTGTTTGGGTACAACGCCCTGTAAATGCTACTTACTTTATAAAAAATACTCTTTAGTTGTGAAAATGCTCTCAAGATGAGTATGCAAAACTATATTAATTTTACTGCTCCAATGGTAGTGCTTACAAGCATGTTCATCTATATAATGTGAATGATATTCAATTCTATATGTTGTCTAAAAGTAATGAAAATTAATATTGTTGGCACCTTCAAATTTTGCAAATTTGAAGTGCCCATGTTGAAAATTTTGGCTTTGCACACTCAGAAGTGCACCTAAAAAATCTACCCCAGTGACCTACTTTGGAGGGTCATAATTTAGAGCTAGTTGATTTTCATGCCAAACCCCTTGGTAGACATATTCATGTGATATATGTAAACATGAATGTTAGTTTTTAGCTTCCCATGATGAGTTTTGACAGTGTTTTGAAAAGTGAAGCTGGAGGGTTCTAGGACTGTTTTGTTGTTTGCAAACTTTCTATCCTACAAAGTGGCCTCTTGTTCAAGCTGATATTTCAAGTAGGATAATTGTCATGAAAAATAGATTGTTGTACTACATTCCTCCCATATTCATATGCTCCCTGGTCCATTTTCAGAGTCTCATGATTTGATTTGATATTTTTACCAGGTCAAAAGCAAATGCAGTTTGTTCTGTTTTTACATTTGCATTTCCTAAATTGCTTCAAGATGGTCAAGATTGACCCTTAATATCTTGTGATGAATGATGATTCAAGGAAATACCTCTTGCACACATGCTCAATGTACCCAAATGATATAATGTTTCAAGTGGAAACTTCCCAGGAGGTGACTTGGTGAGCCCCAATTGGTTTTGGATACGTGTTGTTGCAAAAAAGTTTGATTAAGCCACTTTGGCATTTAATATCATGCACCTCATGATGAATTTCACTGAGTAATTTATTGCATTGAATTTTTGGTTCAAGTGTCTATATGCATGCTCTAATTCAGGCTCCTAGGATGAGTTTTGATGGGTTATTTAATTATCTTCTAACTGCAACCAGGCCAAAATTGGTGTTCTGAAAAGTTTCAAATCTTGCAATTCTAAGGGCAACCCATTTCTCATTTTGGTCAAAAACATCTCTAGCTTTATTCTCATCAAAATTGGAGGTCATCTGATGCATTATTTTAATGCATCTCAGTTGTGGCAAAGGCATCCGGCAGGCCAGTTTACAAAGGAGGCCCTAGAAATCTTTCAGTGATGCAAGTTTTGAGGAAATGGATTTTCTCTAAATAATTGACAATGTCCTTACGCAAATTTTAGTGGCTCCAAGTGTTCCAGTTTGCCTGCAATAATTTTTCCCTATTTGGGCTGCAGCAAAAAATAAATTTTCCCTATTCTATAATGTTTTGATGCAATATATTTAAAACATTTTATGTGTTTTAAATATTATAAAAGCAAAAGTGCATGAGAAAAAAGGGAAATTAGGGCATGTTTTAATATTTGATGTTTTATAAAGTTCAAACTTTATAATTTTTTTATTCACAACAATCTTGCCCATGAGCCCATAGCATGGTAGTGCTGCCATTTATAAATATTTTATTAAATCCTTAACAATGCTTTAGAATTTTGAACTTTGTTCTCTATCTTTGTCCACCGGCCTGTGGAAATATTGTTGCCACCACAAGAAGCTCATGGGGAAGCGGGGAGGTGAAGGGGAAGCATTTTCTGACCATGACTTTGTAGGATTTGATGTTGGAATCTCATTGTTCTTGTTTCCACATGGTTTGAATGCATTTCATCATTGTAAGAGGAGATCTTTTATTGTAGAGGGGGCAGTTTTCATATTGTAATCACGTTTTTGGCTTTGGGGCAGTTTTTTGAAGCTGTATATGTTGTAGATGGTGTTTTTCACCTTCCAAATGATGCTTGGACTTATCCACATGTGTTGGGAACACTTTCATTGTCGTTCTGGCCATTTTTTGGGTGCCTGCAGCCATTAAAACACCCTTTCATTTAGAAAAACGACCTAGTGTATCACCATTTTTGAGCAGTTTGCACTCATAGTGAAAATGTATGAGAATTGTTTGAGGAAATTTTGTTTCGCTAGGCTTCGATGCAAAGAGGATGGAGTCATGTATTGACTACTGCAAACATTTCCTTTGGCCACCATGATTAAAGAACTTGCAGATCAAAGGAATTTAGGCTAGGGCAGAGAAGCCTTGAATTGACGGTTATCAGGAGTAGAGGCTACGTGGATGCATTTGTACTATAGCTCGTTAGCCTACGAGAGGTAGAGATGATGCCAACATGAGCCCGACAGGAAATGGGGATTGGCGAAGGTAGGAATCAAATATTTAATGACCATGCTTGAAGTTGGTGCTAAAGCTTTATTTTAAAGCTTTAAAATATGTTGCCAGTGAGCCCGTGTGTTTTGTTGTTACTGTCACATGAGAGAAACGAGAGAGTGGGCATTGGAAGGAAGACCAGGGTGGTCCCAAGTAAATATTTTAAAGTTTTTTTAAAAAAACTTATAACTATTGCCTATGCTTTAATATTTAAATACTTCCATTTAAACAAGCAAGTTTTTAAATGTGAATTTAAAAGTATAAAAGCATGGATAAGGTAATATTTTGCCCGATATAATGATTTTTTCACCATTTGAATGATGTGAAAAGGGAAATGGTAGGGGAAAATATTTTAATGAAATATTTCCATGACCAGGTGAAATAAGAGTTAAAAAAATTTATGGCTGGGCAATAAAGTGAAATTTTAAAATGCTAGGGAAAATAAATAAAAGAGTGAAGAGCTTTCACCAGTAAAATAATTTCTCTTTACTGGCTAAAGACAATTATAAAGTGTAGCCAAATAAATAGGATGAAAGAGTTTTCACAGGCAAAACAAAGAGCAGGTTAAAAGGCTTTCACAAAGGAACAAAAACACTTGTAGCAAGAAGATAATTTTCATTGTAGGGTAAAATGTGGGAGAAGTGAAGAATTTTCACAATGAAACAACAAGTTTATAGCCTGAGTAAAATGGAGTGAGAGACTTTGTCAGTGGTCAACATATATTTTCTACAGCAAGGACATAATGAAGAAAGTCATCAAGAAGGGAATATTTTTCTTTTGCAAATGAATGATAGTTTTCATGGGAAAAACAAAGTTTTTAGTTGCAAGGCAGAAAGAGGGCAAGTGAATGTAGGATGCATGAATCTAAGAACAAATTGAAGATTCTTCAAGAAGCTAAAGGCAGTTACAAATCAATGGAGAAGAATGGATCTAGGTGTCAACTGCAGATGTAGTTTTAGGGTTTCTCCTTCTAAAATATTTTCTATTCTTTCTCATTTGTAAAGGGTTTCAAACTTTTGGTTTAGGGGAAGGAAATAGAGAATGCTTAGTTGGGAATTGGGGTTTTACTTACAGTAAATGAATGTACAGACTTTCATAACATTGTCAATTAGTTTGAGAAAATCAATAAAAATATTGCAGAAGTTATCTCCATTTTGTGTTCTCATATAGCATATGGATTAAATATATCAATAGTATATTGATTTGTCATTGCAATTTTTTTGTAGTTGTGTGATTTGTGTATGGGTTTCTTCAAAGTAAAGAATTAAATTTTGTATGCAAATTACTGTGGGTTTGAGGGAATGAAATGGATTTTTAAGTATGATCATGCAGTAATATGAGAGGTCACATTAATGTAAACCATTAATTGTTAAAGGGCCACTAATTTGAAACAAGTTGTTTAAATTTGCATTCATGAACTTAGATTTGACTACATGCCTTAGGATTAGGCATTGGTTTATGATATTACCCAGATCATTTTCAAAAACAATCTAAATCATTAAAAAACCTTTTACTTTAATGTTTATTTTCTTATTGTTTTAGTTATCTTTGTTCTACATATCTTCATGATATTTGAAAGAGTGTAGAAGTTGAATTTGAAACAATTCCATCTATTAACCCTCTATGTGTTCCAGATGAAGATATCTAGGTTATTTGTTCTCAACAATGTTCAATACAAATGGAATTATGTTTGAACTTGGTAGAATATACAATACCCATTACTCATATACCTGAGAACTATCCACTTTCATAGGTCTATAATTAGTTGTTTGGCATGAGTTTATCATACATGCAAGCCTACAATTAGGAGCACCCTCCCAAGTCCTGTGGAGCTCAAAGTGTAGAAGGCTTTCATAGCCTTGTTTGTTAGCTTTTCTTGTCTTCAACCTATTGATAGTTTAGATTCCTTGTCCTAAATCTACAATCCCCTAGTTTAGGCATTGTGTTCCTCCTTAGGGTTGAAAGTTGCAAGAAAAATAACCAACAAATTGGTGACTCTACTGAGAAGAAGTCTATTGTTATCTGTAGACGCCTAAAAATGGTCTGGAGAAATCTAATTAATTAAATACGACTTATTTGATTAATTAATCCTATATTCATCTACTTAGTAAATAAATAGAAATATTTATTTATATTAAGTTCACTATTAATTCTTCTATTTTCCTCTTAATTGAATAAACAAAATTAAATACTTTATTTTATTTAATTATTATAATTATTATTTCTTCTATACTTTATCCATTTATTTTATCTTAAATTAAATACACAACTTCAATAATTTGTGTTATTTGATTATCTTATCAGATTCTTCTTTATTAAAAGGGAAAATATCAAATGTTTGTTTTCTTTAATTAAATCTTCCTAATTTGCTAAATTTAAATAAACCAAAAATATTTAAATAATGCATAAATCATATCCCTCTATTCACTCATCAATAAAATTAGATTTTTCAAATCTAATTAATTTAATTGTCATTCACGAGAAAAGCCTCGGGGACAAACCTGCAGGAAATCATCTCAATCTTCTGCCTCAAGTCTTTCCTCTCATCTTGCCTGGTGTTTTTATGGGGAGGAACAATCTTCCATGATCAACTCCACCTTCTCATCTCATACCATTCAAATCTCCATATTTAATCTCAGCCTCTGTTGTGTTACCCCTGTACAAATGTGCTATCGAGAATCTATATATACAACCTTCTAAAACATCAAAATGATCCTGAGAATTATCATCTTTTATGCAAACTTACTCTGCAGGAATTAGTACTCAAGCAACCAAGCAATCATTTAGCATTAGCATTTTAGTATCATCATAACATCATGGCATCAATAGATTTCATATCACGACAGCATCATAGTTTATTTTTACTATAACTTTCATCCATCAGGCTTCATTTACAGTAGTATCATATCATCTAGGATTCATTAGTAATCATCACATCATTTCATTTAGCATCCATTATGTTCTCTAGATAGGCATTTTAAACAGTTACGATGCTTACAAATCTGAGAGCCTCTGTAGCTTGATAAATTTTTGGAGATAGGAGACAATGAGACGCTTTCAAGCTTTTCTTTGTTTTAAATTAGTTTAATTGTTGATTAATATTGATACAATGTTTCATTAAGAGGTGTATTTAATTGTATTTTGTTTACATTTTCCACACTTACATTTTGGCGCCCATCGTGGGGCAGTACCCCATGTTTTTAACAAGTTTTTTTTGGAAAGTTTTCATACAGGAGTCTAGCGTGATCCGTTTTAGCGCGTTCGAAAGATTCTATAATGCTTCTAAGGATTGTTCTAGCACTTATGACGAAAAGTATAACGCTTCTGAGGACTGTTCTAGCGCTTCTGGAGAAAATTATAGCGCTTTGCATCACTATTTTAGCGCTTCAATTCACAATCCAGCACGGACCGGTAGTAATATTCAACATCTATTTTAGCGCTTCTATCTATTTCTATAACACTTTTGTCCCTTCCTATAGCGCTTCTGTCTATTTCTATAGCGCTTTTGTCTATTTCTATAGCGCTTCTGTAGATTTCTATAGTGCTTTTGATCACTGTCATAGCGCTTCTGTGTAACTCATTTTCTAGATCTGACGCGTTCGCAACCAATAAATTTCACTTCTTTAGTTGGTTTAAAAAGAATCAATCTAGGATAGACACTTCTTTAGTTGGTTTAAAATGGACCAATCCTAGGATATTCACATTTTCAAATTGGACTAAAATTTATCAATCTAGGGTAGTCACCAAACTTTGCAAAAGTGGGATTTAAAAATGAACACCATGTCTTTTTGTGGAGCAACATCTTCACATAGATTATAATTTTTTTTGTTTGGGCTCTAAAATTTGAACAAGTGGTTTTTGTGTTTGAATGGTTGATAGGAATATGCTCTCCCCTTAACTGGGTGATCCAAAAAGTTGGACTCATCCTTTTCATGCATTCTTCAAGTTCTATTACATCCTTTAGAAGGCCTGTCGTAGTGGGAAAAAGTACTCACCCTACGGGAATGACCTAAGTGGGTTCAAACCAAAGCCAGGTTTTTCCACCCCACTATAAAATTTAAAACAAATCTGGGGAAACCCACTTTTGCCAAAAGTGTGCAAGATAACCATCCCTAAAACATTTGTTCTAAAGGTTGGGAGGTCTCCTGAGGGAGTCTATTATTTTCGCTCCGAACAGAAACCCTTTTTAAGAACCTAGTGTAGTATCCAGCTGAGTCAGTAACCAGACATTGTAATACTCGCAGTGTAAGGGGAGGGAAGAATATGCCCCCAAGACACTCACCATATAATTTCCAAGGACAATTTTCTCAGAGGATTCGGTATCCACTTCTGTCACTCTGAGTACATGCTTGGAAAAGACAAAAACACAGGTGCCCTCTAGTGGGTGACATGGCTGTGTGAGTCGACACAATTTTAAGTTGTGGGTTGTTGAGTATAATGATGACCTTTTGACTATTAAGAGTGAGATTGTTTAAAGTGTCTTCTTGTTATCAAACCAGTGAAAATAGGACCATGTGTGGTTATTTTGAACATACACTATCTGTTTAGATTATAACTCTTAAAAACAACTATCTTCATTTGAGTGTTGTGTATTCCAAAATCATTAAAATTTAGATAAAAGATCATCCTGAAAAATACAAAATCAAAATGGAGAATACATGATTAGAGATTGGAAAACCACTAAGTTTGTCAAAAACTCTTTGGCCAAGAGAATTAAAAAACCCAAAAAAACACTTAGTTACAAACATCTTTTGCAAAGACGACATTTCTTGTATCAAAATAGGAAGACTTTGCTTCATCATAGAACATTCCTCCATAGGTTCCATAATTTCGATAGGGGTTACACTAATGATTATGTTGTAGAACCTTTGACTTCACAAGCCTATATTCAAAGAAACGCTCTTTCACAGGAATTCAACCATAGTCATCCTATTTGACAATCCTCCATTCCACAACCTGCCATAGAATACTCCACTAGACCAGATCAGTTCTTACGATAGAAAAAACTTTGGAAACATTAGAGTTACCACCTTATGACCATTTGGAGACCTACAACGCCTGTTCAACAACCAGGGCTAACCACACCAATATTTCAACTTGGTAATGTACACAATGAAGGCACTCAAACTGACATCATTAGTAGTTTGAGCACATTCATTTTTGAAAAGAACGAAACACCCCATCAATTCCTTATGACATCCATAATCTTGGACGAAGAAGAAAAGAAAGCAAACATAGCATAAGAGACCCATATTGCCACACCCTGCTTAGCATTAATTGAAAACTATAGCGCTTCAACCCTCTATTTTAGCACTTCAACCATCTGTTTTGGCACTTCTGAACAATCTCATAGCGCTTCTGTCCTGCCAGGAAATTCTAGTATCCAACATTCTAGCACTTCTGATCCATGTTTTAGCACTTCCACAAAAAACATAGCGCTTCTTAACTCTGTTTTAGCACTTTTGCCCTTTGTTTTAGCGCTTTTGCTCTTTGTTTTAGCGCTTTTCTCTCTGTTTTAGCGCTTCTATGCTTTGTTTTAGTGCTTCTAAGATTTGTTTTAGCGCTTCTACCCTCTGTATTAGCGCGTCCACAAAAGGAGAAAAACAGAGAAACTTTTAGAACAACCGTTAGATAGACCAACAACAGAAACATAATATTTTACCAGTCAGAAAGATTTTACAGACCAGACAGTGTCCTAACATCATGAAACAAAACAGGTTCTTACAAGTTAAAATTGTTTCACACAAAAACCAGATCTCGCAAAATACAAAGTCTCCAAATTATCAAAACAAATCCTGGATTAGTGAGCCAAGTTTCCTCATCAGGATTTTTGACATCCTACCATCACGAGACAAAAAGACTCAGTAATCGGGAATTTTAAGTTAGCCTCATCAATAGAATACATCATTCTATTTGGATTCTTTAAAAAATCAAATTGACAATAACACCACATAGAAGATCTAAGTTTAGTGAGGGAAAACAACAAAAACTTGTATGCCAATCTTAACAAGGTTGCAAAGGAAAAAACTCAAAGAAAAAGAAACTAAAAATCTAAACATGACTGAAGAGAACCCTTTTTTTTTATACCAACAAGATGAGAACAACGAAATAACACAAGAGGATATACAACACGCACAACAAGACCCAAATTTTCATAAATTTATGGAAAAGGTCTTAGAACAAGACATGGAGAAATACCTCTTAATGTTAGCAGAGTTAGGTGCCAAACTTCTGAAAGATTTTGACATTAATCGGTTGAAGGAAACACCTAGAACTAATGAGACAGAACCAAACCACACCCAGGATACAAATCAAGTAGTTGCTTTAACAACTCAAATTCAAATTCTACAGCAACAGGTTCAAAACATGCAAACAGGAACCATAAAAACATATTTATTAAAGGACATTTGTCCTTACCCTTTTCATCCATGTGTGGATATGATACCCTTTCCTAGACATTGTGAGTTTCCTAAGTACGACAAATACAATGGAAAATCATACCCAATTGACCATGTACGAGAATTTAGAACAATGAGCCTCAAATTTGCGCAAGAAGATACATACCTCATGAGGTTATTTCCTAGGAGTTAGGGAGCCCATTGCATGGAATGGTTCTCAAAATTACAACCAGGGATCAAATCCTTTGAATAATTGATTAACAAATTCATCTCTCAATTCTCTTTCAACATAACACATGACATAACCATAAAGAATCTCTATAATCTGAAATAGAAAAATGGTGAGACATTTTAATCATTCTTACAACGATGGAGAAAGTTGTTTGCTAGGTATCCTCGATCTATACCTGAAGAGGAGAAGATTGAATTATTCATAGACAACTTAAATAATCAAATGAGTTATCGACTTGAATTACAATGTCCATCAACATTTGAAAAAGTAATTGAGAATGGGCTCAAAATCGAAGAAGCCCTAGTCAAACGAGGAGTGATTAAGCACTATAGTGAAACATCCAACAACATGAATCACTATGGAAACAACGAGAAGCCAAAATTTTGGCAAAAAAACATAAATACTGGAAGCAATGAACCTACAATTGACAATGTAAAACCAGTATTCAATTTGACAGCGTCAACTGGCAAAGCAAACCAAAATGAAAACCAAAACAACAGTCAAGGCACCATTCAAAACAACAACACCAACAATGGAGAATCATGACCGTCATACCAAAGACAATAAAATCGACGAAAATTCACCCCATTAGGACAAACATTGGAATCATCAATGAAAGAACTCATTGCAAACAAGCTTATTACTTTACTAGAAGCTCGAAACTGGGAGCCGAAGGTAAAACCATCATGGTGGAATGATGTAGATTATTGTAATTTCCATAAGAATAGAGGACATAAGACAAACGATTGTATGGAACTAAAACACCTAATACAAGACTTGATCGAAGCCAAGAAGGTGTTTGTTGAAGGGCCTCAGATAAACAATGATCACATTGCATTTATCAATCCATTACCCAACTATGAAAAAGGAGAGTCTTCTTCTAGTGGTAAGGGAAAAAGTATAAACTATGTCTATGACACCACCATTCTTTTCCTTTCTGAGGTAGAGAAAAATGACATTGACACCCAAAAGGATAACAAAACAACAATAACATTGAATCCCTAAACATGAGGACAAGTGCAGGAACATTTGATAATCAAATCAATGTTTTAAAAATAAGGGAAACACAAGATCATGCACAAGTCAATTTAACGACAAGGGGAAAATCTAGGGTAATACTGAAAGGAATTTCCTCCAAAAACAATGCTCCCCCATCACATCAATACAATATCATTGACCAATTACAAAAGATACCCACGCAAATATCCATTTTAGAATTTCTCAAAATTTCACCATCACACAAGGAAGTTTTAGAACAAGCTCACGTCGCTACAACGGTCCCTAATAATTTGGATTTTTTTCAATTCCAAGCCATGGTGGGACATCTCACCACACCTCATTTTTTGTCTTTCTCTGAACAAGATGATGTATCTGTAAATCACCCACACAATGTAGCCTTACATATTGAAGTTCTCATCAATAAACACCGTGTTAAGCATGTTCTGATAGATGGAGGAGTTGGTCTAAATATTTGTACCTTGAAACGAATTCATGCACTAAGCTATTCTGACAATGCCATTGACACCAAGAGAAAAATAACAATAAAGGCATATGATGAAGAGGAAAGGTCTTCCAGAGGACTTATCATACTTCCAATCCAGGTAGGGACGATTGTCAAAAGCATTGTTTGTCAAGTGTTAGACAAAGATCTAACATACAACATACTATTGGGTCGTCCATGGATCCATGACATGCAAGCGGTACCTTCGACATACCATCAATGTCTAAAATTTCTACTAAATGGACAGGAAGTCACCATATCAACTGACAACAACAATCCACAAATTTGTAACATGTTGAAAGCAACTCAAGACACTCTGATAGCTCATAACAGAGAAGTCAATACTTCTAATTCATCTACTATGGATAGCCAACCTAATTTTATATCTAAATGGGTTGAGAAAAAGAATCTAGAGAAAGAAATAACTGTCACAGACACATCAAAATCCAAAGGTCCTATAAATGAATTATCACAACTTTCAGATAAAGGAAGAGGGTGTAGGAGAATATTCTCTTGAGCAATCTTTGTGCCTATCACAGTTACTACCATCACCAAAAACATATGGAAATCCCATATTAAAATCTCCAAGATCATCACGACCCATCACAGCTCTAAATGAAAGGTTCATAAAAGTAGGTACACTCAAAGAGGAGTCAGAAGACAAAGCCATTCTCAGTTGGCTATACAAAGATGAGGAAGCATCAACATCAACAAACGTCAACATCAAAACATATCAGTATGGAAAAGGGAAGGCCATTTTAGAGAAAATGGGTTACAAAGGTCAAGGACCAATTGGCAAGAGAAAGGACGGTATTATTGAACCCATTCAACCTCTCACATTACAGCCTAAAGACAAGATGAGATTAGGCTACATAACTGAGCAAAAAGAAGAAGAAACCAAAAAAGCAGTGGAAAGGATACTACAAATGAGAGATGGCTCTGACACAGACTCAAATGAATATGAATGGGATCATCTATCTGCTACATCATATACTGATAAAGAGATTGATATTATCCAAACATATACACCCTTACGAGAGGAGGGACAAGGTCAGGAATTAGAACATTTGTTATGGGATCAACAAATATTGACGACTCGAGTGAGGATGATCAGACATCGAGTGAGTCAGAAAAATTGGAGGTGAGTATCATCATAGACCTCAAACATCCTACAAATAAATTTGACCACTTATATCATGACACTTACAATAGTTGACCTTATTCAATTTGACGACTTGTTACCATTAATGCACCTCAAACTTATTGACTGGGAACCCATCGAACTTAGTCTTATACCAATCTTTTCAAATGATGACGCCATCATAAATTATCTATGTTGTGACAAAATAATACAATTACTATCCATAACACTCATATTTATACTTTACATCAGGAGGGTGCCAAATCTTTCAGTTGCAAAAATGATAATAGGAAAAATAAATCTAATGATGAAAACCTCTCTGAGGCAGCATTAGATTTTGAAAAGAGAAAAATAAAGAACGTATCCAACAATGAAAAACTTTATGAGGCACTGAAGGATGAAAGATTTGACACTCTTCCAGAACACTACCATGACAGATCATCAGTACTGGTAGAGCCAACACAGTCTATAAATATGGGAACATCTAAAGAAGCAAAGATCTTACATCTAGCAGCATCCATGACAGAATAGGAGAAGCCAACATTCACTAGATTCTTTGAGCAATGATAAATAAATTTTGCATGGTCTTATTCTGACATGCCAGGATTGGATCCACAACTTCTAATGCACCAATTATCACTACCGAAGGGAATCAAACCAGTCAAACAAAAATTGAGAAAGATGCATCCCCACATCGCCGTTTTGGTTAAAGCTGAACTAAAAAAATTATTAGATGCAGCTTTATCATATCCATAGATTATGCAAAATGGATCTCAAACATTGTGCCAGTATCCAAATATGATCATAGCATCAAAATATGCACAGATTTTAGAGATTTAAACAAGGCATGCCCAAAGGATGATTTTCCTTTGCCCAACATTGACATAATTGTTGATCTAACAATATGACATGCCATGTTATCTATAATGGATGGCTTCTCAGGATACAATCAAATCAAAATAGCACCTGAGGATCAAGAAAAGACAGAATTCGCTTGCCCTTGGGGAACATTCTACTAGAATGTCATGCCTTTTGGATTGAAAAATGCATGTGCAACATATCAGCGAGCAATGACCACAATTTTTCATGATATAATACATACTTTCATGGAAGATTATGTGGATGACATCTTAGCAAAATCACACACTAGGGAAGGACATCTGGAAATACTTGATAAGATCTTCACTAGACTGGAAAAATTCAATGTAAGATTGAACCCAAAGAAGTGTATCTTTGGGGTGACTTTAGCAAAACTTCTTGGTTACATAGTTTCAGAAAAAGGTATTGAAGTAGATCCAGCTAAGGTTAAGGCAATCATGGAGATGCCACCACCTAAAAACATCAGTCAACTATAGTCCCTACAAGGCAGGTTACAATCCATCAAAAGATTTATCTCCCAGCTAGCAAATAAGAGTCATCCATTTAATCATCTACTTCATAAAAATGTTTCATTCAAATGGGATCATAACTGTGAAACAACTTTTGACCAGACAAAGCAATATTTGGTGACACCTCCAATACTCATGCCACCCATAGCAGAAAGACCACTATTACTGTATATTGCAACAACTAAAATATCTTTAGGAGCTCTATTAGCACAAGAGGATTCTAAAGGAAAAGAACAAGCAGTTTACTACATCAGCAAGACTCTCAACAGATATGAAATAAACTATACATTCATAGAAAAAGCTTGTTTAGCAGTGGTATTTGCAACTCAGCAATTGCGACACTACATGTTGACTCATACAATCAGGCTCATAGAAAAAATAGACCCATTAAAATACTTACTCGGTAAAGCTGCACTAACATGGAGACTTGCAAAATGGGTAATGATATTGAGTGAGTTTGATATCCAATATGTTGATAGGAGAGACATCAAAGGACAGGTAATAGCAGATCAACTAGCTAAAGCTCCATTACAGGATCATCATCCAATGCACGTTGAATTTCCAAATGCTGACATCATGAATATTACAACTCAACAATGGAGACTGTACTTTCATGGATCATATACATAGAGAGGAGCGGGGGTAGGAATTCTATTTGTCACAACTCAAGGACACACTATTCCCATATCTTATAGGTTAATGTTTCCATGCACAAACAATATAGCTAAATATGAAGCATTGATTATCGACATCAAAATAGCTATTGAATGGAAAATCATAGAAATGCAAGTGTATGGGGACTCACAACTTGTCATTTATCAAGTAAATAATGAGTATCAAACAAAGGATGAGAAGCTCATGTGTTATAAGCAAATGATAGATGATCTAAAGAAATACTTCATGGACATCAAGTTTGAGCAAATAACACAGGAATAAAACAAAGTTGTAGATGCCATGGCAACAATTGCATCCCTATTGTAATTATCAGAAAAGAAAGGTCGATATGAGTTTAAGGTTGAACAAGTATCTAGTCCTGCATACGATAACCCTGATTCACAGACCATATACCACATACCCAACATTCAACCATCACAATATGGAGAGATCTATACTTACCTCAAAGAAAACATTCTTCCTCTTGACCTCTCTAGAAACCAAAAACGTAATTTTATCCGTCAATCAACACAACATACATTAATTGTTGACATCCTTTACTGTCGAGGTTTAGATGGTACTCTTATCTGGTGTCTGGAGCATCACAAATTTGAAATGTCCTTACAAGAGGCCCATGAAGGTATTTGTGGGACTCATTCAACTGGGCTAACCCTAGCTAAGAAACTCCTCTATTTAGGGTATTACTGGCCGAATATGGAGAAGGAAGCATATCAATATGTTAAAAGATGTCAAAAATGTCAGATTCATGGTAATCTATTTCATGCGTTGGCGCAACAATTACAACCATTCACATCCACATGGCCCTTTTGTCAATGGGGACTAGACCTAGTGGGGAAAATACATCCTTCTTCGTCAAATGGACACAAGTTAATCATCACAACAACAGAGTATTTTACAAAATGGATAGAAGCAGTTCCTTTGAAAACTGTCATTGGAAAACAGATTTCATCTTTCATACTCAACTATCTCATCTGTCGATACGGGGTACCTCAATCCATTATTTTTGACAATGGAAGGCCTTTTAAAAATCAGGACGTTTAGGAATTATGTGAACAATTCCATATTCAACATCGTTTTTTAACACCATACTATCCACAGGGAAACAGACAAGTAGAAGCCTCAAACAAGACAATCCTAAAAATACTAAAGAAGATAGTAGACGATGGTGGACGTGATTGGCATGTTTAGTTAAATCCTGCATTATGGGCCTATAGAACCAGCATCAGAACACCAACAGGAGCTACACCATACGCCTTGGTGTATGGATCATAGGCCATTCTACCAATTGAGATAGAAATACCATCACTCTATGTATCACTAAAGGGTCTCATAGCAGATGAAGATTACAAAGTTTCAATGCTACAGGAGCTGGAATTACTGGATGAACGCCGTCAACAAGCAGTAAATCATTTGAAAGCCTACCAACAAAGAATGTCAAGGAGTTACAATCATAGGGTAAAACTTATAATTTTTCAAGTTGGTGACTTAGTCCTAAAGGAAAACCCTAAAAATTAGCAAGATGGAGAAAAGAAAGGGAAATTTGAACCTAACTGGTTAGGTCCCTTTGTTATCATATCAGTGTATGGATAAGAAGCATATCAATTGTCTACACCAGAAGGGGATCTATTTGACGAACCTATCAACATTATCCATCTTAGAAAATTCTATACCTGAATCACTTAGTGCATGAATTAGTTTCTGGAAATGGTTACCTTGATGAAAACCTGGCAAACATGCATCCTGGTGACGGAAAAATACAAAAAAATAAAAACAAGACAGAAAAATACAAAAAATGAAAAAAATGAAAAGGTGCAATAAAAACATATAGTGAAAACCTAGAAATAGGCGCTATTTGTGATTTAAAACCATCTCTCCCATCTATTTGGACACATGTCATGGTCATTGATTCCTCCGTCATTTTTTGCATCCATTATCATTTCCTATCACATGGTCACATCTCACCCTGGCTTGGGGGCAACATAAATTTTGAGCTTCAAAAAATGGACAAAAACAACAGAAAGAGTGATCAAAACACAACCCAACATGGAATATCAATCATCATCGAAAACGAATCAAACATCCAGTTTACAACAAAAAATCCAAAAACAAGTATAAAAGTCAGTCTCAAAAAGTAAAAAACATGTGTCTGTGTCAGTCGAACTACATGGTCTTTGCGTATATAATGTAGGCAAGGCTAATCTTCGATTAGCCCCCGAGGCCCCTAGGATACATCTTTAGGTTAGTTTGATCCAAAATCTCGAAAACACAAAAAAAATCACAAAATCAGGATGGATGATCTAATATGAATAAATGATTAAATATTATAAGCAAATGCAAGATATGTTGTACTTTTGATCAATGTTATCATTTATTTGGAGTAACTCAATGATGTATTGAACTAGAGAAGCTATGGAGAAGAAATGGTATTTTTCTTTGTATGTTGTCTAGGAATTAATCATAATTACTGTGTGAATCATCACGGGAAATGCTCAACACAGTATCATGGATGACATTCCAATTCACATAGGAAAGTGGTTTATTCTTGTTTGTTTTATGCAAGAAATGCTCAGGTCATCTCAGTTTAATTATACCTTGATGCTTGTGTTAGCTTGCAATATCAAAAATCATGAAAGTAGTACTCAGGGCATCATCGATTTATATTATACCATTGATGCTTGTACTCACTTTCAACGTTTTAAAGCTCAATGATGATACAAAAGCACAAAAGTATTGTTAAAATGCCTATACCAACATATAGATTTGCATAATAAAAGTAGACCGCATCCATAATAGCGACATATCTACAGAGTATTTGTTACAAAATAAATGGTGAATCATTCCTTAAATAAATTATCTTTTTTTCATACAAGACTGAGTATACTTGGCAATTATAAAAAAAAAATCATAATCATATAGGTTGCATCATCATAATCATTTGCATATATTCAAAACATTTGAATCATCATTTCATCATTCAATCATTTCAACATACATATATCTATATCATTCAATTATCCTTAAAATACATCACCATCATCACATTCATCCATTTGTTCTATCACATATTCACATATAATCCATCCATTTGATAATAAATTCCATCAATTTATTAAATCATGTATCATTCCACATTTTCATCCATATATTTACATTTACATCATATATGGTATATCATCTACAATCCATAATCATAAATCCATATATGATGCATCCATACATTACCATTAGTTGCATCATAGATAGAACAACATCATATCAAAGCATACCATCATGACAATAAAACCATCACATAGCATATAAAACATCAAAACAAAATGCATCCATCAAAAAATCAAATAAAACACATCATGGACCGTAGAATCTAGTACATCTTATATATATCAAAATCACAATGTCAAGTATACAATGATGTCTAAAATGAAGAGAGATAAAACATCAATAATGGTTGTACATTGGAACAATCAAGCTACATCACGGAAAAAATCATGTACTGCTGGCTTCAGATGGTGTAGGCATAGTAGGATCAGGACCCCTACCAACAGAGGAACCGGGATCCTTGGGATCTCTGAGTAACAGCTGAGTAACACCTGCACTGATAGTCCTGGATCGTGACCTGCTAGAACAGGACCTCGCATAGCTCACTCTCTGCTCAGAAGGCACTGCATCATAATACCTCACTCTATAAAACTCAATCTCCTCACCAATGCAAGCAACCTCTCACATGTAATCTTCCAAGGAGGTACCATCTGCTAGTCTCTGTAATCTATCAGATGAAGCCTGAGCACCCTCTGCTACAAACCTAGATGCATCTCTTTCGGCTGTCAATGAAGTAACCTGGGCCTGAGCTATCCCGGTTGTCTATCTCACCGCATCTCTCTCGACTATTAATGAAGTAACCTGAGCCTGAGCTGTCCCAACTATCTGTCTCACCGCATCTCTCTTAGCTGTCAGTGCTGCAATCTGTGATTGAGTTGTCACTAACTGAGCCTACATAGCTAAAAGAGTCTCTCTATGCAACTCATCCTGTACCTGCATCTAAGCTTGTGTCTGCTCTAATAAACCTTGTGTATGAAGAATCTGCTCCTGAACAGTCTCTAACTACACCTAAAGATCTGCCATCCACAACTGCACTGAAACATCTCCCACAGTCTACCTCTTACGAGGCATGGTCTCACCAGGCAAATCTAAGGCAGGGCCCAAACCAACTATAGCCTCTCCACTATCAAATCTCTCATCTTTGCTGCTATCATCTTCGTTGCTCTCATCTCCACTACTCTCGCCACCAACATCCTCCTCACCACCAACATCCTCCTCAACATCAACATCCTCCTCTACCCCAACATCAACCTCAGGCTCGACTGCTGCCTCACCAACCACATCAACATCCTCTGCCTCAACTCTTCCAACATCCTCTCTCCTTCGTCTATGACCACGAGCGACAGGAACATCCTCCTCAGCACATAATGGGGCAGGATCATTTGGAATAGTTAGGCGTGGAAATGGATTCAAAGCACAATACTCAGCATAATCTGCTGTAAGAGGAGCCTCAACAATATCTGGCTGAATGTCCCACACAAAGGGCTGTAAAGCCTGAAACTCCTGAACTGCTACAGCATATGACTGTTGTCACCTGGATTTTGCACCCTGTTGAATGTAAAACTCAATGATCCATTGCAACATGGGAAGACCTCTAAAGTTGTGGGTCACTTTCAAATAGAGGTCAACCTCCGGAGAAGGCTGACTTCCTTTGGTGTCACCTAAACTACTGATCTTTGTGAAGGGAAAGGGAGAAGGAGTGCATAAAAACAAAACTAGCACTATGGTGATACACCGAACTGATAAGAGCAGTGGAATACTTGATTGACACTTGAAAATTGTTAATGATCATAAAATTACACATCAAATCTGTATAAGCTATGCATTAATACGTCACAAACGGGCTTGATTCACACACTTTTCTAGAGATAAAATATTTTTTTATAGACTAGAATGCATATGTGATTATATAAACACAGTTTGTGATTTGACTAATGATACTTTTGCAAAGGAAGGCATGAAATACAAGATAAAGTTATAAAGGAATGAAAGAAATTCACAAAATAACTTGATCATTAACCTAAAATGCACGACACTTGCAAAAAAAAAAGATGGTAATTTGAATCATCCACAATGATTAAGGTAAAATCTATATATTATGCTATGAATGAGTTAAAAAATCTAGTATTTTCTTCTAAGGATTCTCATAATTTCCCAAAAGCAGAAAAATATACCAGTAAGAATTGACTACAAAAAGGCAAAAAATGCCCTATATACAAAAGAGTGTCGGCCCCTTAGGGCTTACAAAATATCAAACTTCAGAAAAATCTCCCCTAGATCTTCTGAATGGAGTTAATGTTGTATTAAATGCATGTCCCTACTGTCCGTGTCGGTGAAGAGTTACTTTAGGAAAACCCTTCTTGATCTTTTGCAACTACCGCATTCACTTCTAGTCCCTGTGGCGATCTCTTGAACCTCCCTATTGAGCTACCATGAATGCTTCAGAGCTCAGAGTCGATCCACGTAGCTTTCGCCCTATTGATCTCTTTGGCACCGGTCAAGCTACCAACGGTCCGCCTGTAGCTCCCTCAAATTGGTCAGACGAATGCCCCGTAGATTCTTCAGGCGGTCAAAAGTTCTCTCTATAGAATCGCATATCAGCGAGACACTAATCGTGTCTCCTCGATGCAATTATACCTTCCTACACCTATCCGTATAACGCATGATGATCGAAAAGACCACATAGCGAGTTACAAAAGTCATATCAATATTATTGAAACCATCGGCGAGACAATTGTTTTTGGTCAGACAACATGGCGAGCCCTTAGGAATCATACCGATGTCACCATCTCATTGCCTAGTCATCTAATTTCAGCAAGAGTTCCTTAGTCGCCAGGATATCATACCGGTCTTCATGAGTTATATCACTACACAAGATGTCGCCAAGACCCTCATCCTGTCGGGAAGACATCCTACCGAGTGTAAAACCTCATGTCAGAGTCTCCACAAGATTAACATTACGAGCCATATCGGCAAGAGCTCCTTGATGTCACCCCGAACGCATTCCGCTTTACCCGAGCTCAACATTTCTTTCGGTGAGACACTATCAAGTCGAAAAGACCCTTTTCCAAAGGAAATATCCTTATAATTCTATGCTCCTCCATCGGCGAGACATCCATGTGTCGGTGAGACATCTTGGCGAATTCATCTTGTTTTGGTGAGGGCCCATCCTCCTGTGCTCAATGGTCGGTGAGACTCATCAGGTCGGGGAGACTTCTCCCCGAACTTTAAATATTACATCGAAGGCACCCTTTGTCGGCAGGACCTCATGCCGTCGGTGAGACCTTTTTCCTTCGGCGAGACCCTTTTGCCGATGCAATATATCCTCCTCCTTGCCGACGGCCTCATGAATGATTGTCGGTGAGACCTTTGTCTTCGGCCAGACCCTTCAGCAAAGCTCGCTTCCTTTGCCAACGACGCCTCATTTCGGCGAGACCTCACCCCATTGGTGAGACCTCCTAGCGAAGCCCCCACACATACGCTGAAGGCATCCTGCTTCGGTGAGACATCACCTAGTCGCCGAGACCCCTTGGCGAGAATGCAAATTTTCCCCAAGAACCCTTGGGGAACCATTGTCAGCAATAGTCACGGCGATGCTCTCCCCGTTGGTGAAACAATCCCAGAGTCGATAGGACATCCCGTTGAAACCTTTATGTTACATTGATGGCACATCCTTCAGGGAGACACATACTAGTCGGCAAGACCTCATACCAAACACATATTGATCTCCCCGATGCTGGCCTAGTGAATAACTGTCGGTGTGACAACCACTAGTCGAGAAGACCTCACAGTGGGTGACAAAACCTCATGGGGAAAGCATTCCGCTTCAGCAAGACCCCAGGAAGGTCTTGCCGACTTCCTTCTTTAGTGATTTTTGTGCCAAAATGATTGAGGCAGACTCTTTGAATGAGCTCCTTGTGAAATGTCATCAGATGCATGATCTAACCCCTGACCCAAATATCCCATTTGACCTTCTTGAACATCTGAAACACAATTTTCTGCCCGCTTGAGCCCGTAGGTGAAAAATGGGCAACATTTATGGTGACCTTTGCTGGATGTTTTCCTGTTGAACATGGAAAATAGTAGCCAAAACTTGTCCATTGGGCATGGAGTTGTTAGGAAGCTCATAAAAATTCAAAAATAGTTCGCACATGGCTGCAACTCGCTTGAGACCCATAGAAGACAATAGGTTGCCAACACGACAAAACAGAAGAAACTAAAAAGAAGCTATTTACCGTGCTGGAACAACACCTAGGGAAAGAAAACAATAATCGAGCTAACATTAAGAAGCACTTGCTAAAAAATAAAACCTAACCTAATATGTACAATGGAGGAGCCTGTCAAACCTCAAAACAAGGCTTGAGGTGTATCCCATTGAATGGGATAGGAAGCACTTCACCCTCAGTTGTGGCCAATTGGTAAGCATTGTGCTTTTTGTAGTCTTTGATAACAAATGGACCCGTCCACATGTTGTCAAACTTGGTGTATTGGCCAGGTTTGCTTTTCAGAACATCCCATTTGAGAACAATATTACCCTCTTTAAAAATTTTGGCTATAGGTTTCTTATCAAATATTTTCTTTGTTTGGAGCTAATGACACTCCAAAGCTTTCATTGTTTTGTCTCTAGATTCTTCGAGTTCCATGAGCTCTGCATATCTCACGGACATTGGGTCCTTCCCCTCAAACATCTCCAATTGGTGAACAATGTCTAGAGCTGGAAATTCCATAGATAGAGGTAATCTAGCCTTTTTACCATAGACTAACATGTATGGTGAATTACTAATAGACCTCTTAGGAGTCACTCTGTCTGCCCAAAGTGCATACTTTAAATTAATGTGCCAAGTCTTGTGATTATCCTCCATAGTTCTTTTAATAATCCTGATGAGATTTTTATTTGTGCTTTCAGCTAAACCATTACCCTGAGGGTAGTAATTTGAGGATGTATTCAAATGAATGCCATGCTTAACATCCCAATCGGTTACTCTTAAACCCATGAATGCAAGAGCATTATCAGATATAATAGAGTTAGGAACCCCAAATCTGGTTACTATATCCTCATAGAAATTTAATACAGAAGATTCACTTGCCTCTTTTAATGCAATCGCCTTTGTCCACTGTGTAAAATAGTCAGTGGCTGTAAGTACCCACTTGTGACCAGCACTGGAAGGTGGATTTATTGGCCCAATGAAGTCAATGCCCCATCTCATGAAGGGTTGTTGTACCTGAATTGGATGTAGAGGCATAGCAGGCAGCCTTTCTTTTCCTACAAAAAGGGCACACTTCACACATTTCTTTGACCATGCATATGTATCTTTAAATAAGCTGGGCCAGTAGTAACCATATCTCATTATCTTCCATGCAGTAGTTCTGGGAGCAAAGTGACCTCTTGCAGCTCCATCGTGAAACTCACGATGTACCTTCTCAATCTGATCACTATGAATACATCTTAATAGAACACCATTCAAATCTTTTTTGAAAAGAACATTGTTCACCAACACATATGGTATGGACTGCAGTCTGAAGTATCTTTGTTTAGGTCTATATAAACCTGGTGGACACTCACCAGTTTGTAAAAAATGGGTCATGTCTTGAACCCAATTAGTCATTATCACAGGCACACCATCTTGAGCATTCTGAGAGTCATTTGCATTAGCAAAAACAACATCCTTTTCCAATTCATTTTCACTGCTTGACCCTGTAGCAAGCTGCTCATAGAGACCTTTACCTCTTACCAATTTGGTAATCTTGATATCCACATCATATTCCATAACCTGAGTGATCCAGCCTGCTCTTTTTTCATTCAAATCTTTGCTCAACAGAAATTCCTTGACACTTGGGTGTGCAATCATGACATGAATTTTATTATTAGAGATTATAGGATTGAATTTTTTAAGGGTTCTTATGACGGCGAGAACATGCTTCTCCACAAAGGAATACTTTTGTTCATAATTAGCCAAACCTTGACTGAAAAGGGCTACTGGCTACTCTAAATTTTCTTCATTTTTTTGCACTAATGTTGCAGAAATGTTACTTGTGCTACCATAAGCATACAAAATAAAATCATTAGAAAAATTGGGATTTACCATCGTAGGAGCTGCTGCTAAGGCCTCCTTAATTTCCTCAAAATTGTTCTTGGCATCTTTTGTCTAACTGAAAACTGCATTTTTCTTTAACATAGTTGTTAAAGGTTGTAGCAGGTTTGCGACATCAGGGATGAAACTTCTCAGAAAGTTAATTTGGCCCAAAAAGCTCTGCAGACCCTTCTTGTGATTGGGTAATGGCAACTCAAGTATGGTTTTGACTCTTTCAGGGTCAATAGTAATTCCTTACTTTGACACTATGTGTCCTAATAGTTTCCCTTCATGAACAACAAATATACTCTTTTTTCAGATTAAGAGAAATACCAAACTCTCTGCATTTTTCAAAAACTTGCTTAAGGTGTGACAAATGTTCATCAGTGTTCTTAGAATAAACTATAATGTCATCTAAATAAATCAGCATAATCTTATTAATCAAACTTTGAAACGCCATATCCATAGCCCTCTGAAACGTGGCACCGACGTTAGATAAGCCAAAAGGAATCCTTTTGTATGCCATGGTGCCCCACTTAGTTGTAAAAGCAGTTTTGAACTGATCCTCCTCTTTAACCAGCACCTGATTATAGCCCGAAAAACCATCTAACAAGGACAATCTTTCAGAACCAACAACTACTTGTAAGATTTGTTCCATGGAGGGCAGTGGGTAGTGATCTTTCAAAGATGCTCGGTTAAGATCCTTGAAGTCTACACAAAGTCTTATTTCACCATTTTTCTTTCTAACCGGCACAAGGTTAGAAACCCATGAAGTGTGTTTAATAGGAAAAATGATACCCCCCTCAACTAGTTTGGTCAGCTCTTTAATCATTAAGGGCTCAAGCTTAGGATTCAAGGGCCTTTATTTTTTCCTTATTGCTTAGCATCAGATTCTAATTCAATTGTGTGCTGAGCAATATGGGGATCAAACCCTTTCAAATCTGAGTATTCCTAAGCAAACACATCATAAAATTCTTGGCATAAGGTAACAAAAGATTGTATATCTTCATGTGAACAAATTTTGCCTATCTTAAGGAGTTTACCTTTGAAAATCTCCAGTTCTTCATAATGTTCTTCTTTGATTTGCAGGCTAGCTTTACCATTTTTAAGCTGATCGTCAGTACTGAAAATTGACTCTAAGGTAACGAGACCTTTGGGTAACTTATTTGTCCTCAACTATATGACTTGATAATCATACTGTTGCTTAAGTTTTGCTTGATTCACCATGGAGAACTAATCTTCTTCAAGCAAAAAGGAAAGAATCTGTTCATCACTGTCAAAAACCTGCCAATGAATGTTGTTATCAGGAATTGATGGCCTGACTACAACTTTCACATAATACTGTACTTTCTCTTTTCTAATGTCACCTGGAATATCAAACTGTGCTCCAATGGCTGCAAGCCTATCAGCATGTTTGTTTTGGTTCCTTGGAATAGATACTAAGTTAAAGGCATCAAACTCCTCAATCATATTCCACACTCTGTTTCTATAAGACTTTAGTGTGTCATTTTTAGCAACATTCAAGCCTCTTATTTGATTGACAATTAACTCACTGTCCCCATAAACTTTTAAGCAGGTTATTCCTCTCTTCCTTGCCCACTCAAGACCTTGAACAAGGCCCTCATACTCAGCAGTGTTATTAGAGCACGCAAAAGCAAAACATAATGCAAAATAATACTTATCACCCTGCGGAGATACAAGCATTGCACCTCCTCCAACTCCATTTTTGCTTCTAGAACCATCAAAATGCATCTCCCATAATTCATTCTATTGTTTAAACTAACTTTCTGCACTTCTTTCAAGATTTGGCATTTCTGTCCCAGCTTCATGCAATACATAATTGCCTAGACCAACATCCTGAATAAGCTCATTCAAATTATCAATCACGTTCTCAGCTGCCCATTCATTTAGGAGTACCTCAGGTACACTCACAGCTTGTAACTCTTATGCTGAAGCAAGTTTAGTATCCTCTAAAACAACATAATTAACATTTATAACAGATGGCACATAAGGTTCGATGTGATCCTTAGCAAGGGACTCAGAAGTTATAGTTACCTTAGTACCATACCTGGTCCTAAAAAGCATATGGGACCAATCTGAAGATAAATACCCTCTAATTTTAGCTGTGAAGTCTCTAGGCAGGCATAAAGCAAAAAATGGAGGCAAATCTATGACAAACACATCTTGCGGGATTGAAAAATTAAGACAGGCGTGTAGCGTGAGATTCATATTTTTAGTAACACCTATAGTGTTTACTGCTATCCCATCCAATTAAAGTACTCCCTTTTCTAATGGCTGGTATTGTAAACCTAACTGGTCTGCAATATTTTTTGGCATTACCGAACTGCTAGCCCCACTATCAACCATGAAATTGTGCACCAATTTATTCCCCACTATTAAGGAAACATAGAAAGGAGGGGGCTTGACACCATTACTTTGCTGTGTGGTCCTATCCAAAAATGCATTGGTTAAAACTGACCTTGTTTGGCCTACAGAGACTTCATTTTGAAAATTCATGCTAACTGGATTTGATAAAGCTGACTGTAACAAGTTCCTTTGACCAGGGATTGCTAAAGAATCCCACATTGAAATTGAAACATGCATTTTTTTCATACTTTCAACAATGTTGAAAGGTGTAGATATATTTACCTTTGGCTATGTCTTTACAACAACATGGTCAGGTTGTGCTTGACTTGCGGATGAAGCATGTAAAGGCTATTTCTTACTAGTGTCATGACCTTGCTGCAAAATGCATGGTACTTGCTGATTTGATGGACCAACAACTCCCTTATCTTTATTTGTTGCTTGTTCTATCTCAAAATCCCTCTTCTTGGCTCTAGTATTAGCAGCAATAGATGTGTCATCCTAGTTCACCCCACAAAATTTCTCTCTGCCAATTCAGGAGAGTTGAATCATTTGCAGGTTGATCCTGTTGTTGTGAATACCCTTCCTTAGGAAAATCTTGAGCACCTACAACATTTTGCACCAGAAGAGTTTGGTTGATCATGCCATTAGAGCACGTAGCTTGATTATGTGGCTGATTACACGGATAACACCATTCATAATCCGCAGCCAAATTGTTTTGAACAGGGACAAGCTCTTTGACAACACTAATTGGAGCTAGATTATAGGCCTGAAAAGGTCTTGTAGCAATATTTTGTCTTGGGCCTTGGTAATTACCTTGATATTGCTTTCTATTCCCCTGGAATTACTATTGTTGACCTTGAAAAGGCTGACTTGAGGCCTAATTCTGCTGCTGATAAGGCCTAGTATAGGACTGTTGTTTTTCCAAGTTCACCAACTTGTTACCAAAAGTCTATAACAGACTTTTGATCTCTTGTAACTCCTCGGACGTACCTGAAACAACACTTTCTTGTTTAACAATGGCTGGAACAACAACTGGCAACGTTGGTACAGCTAGTAGAGATGTAAAAAGAGGCACTTGCAAAGGTGTATTAGACTATATATCTGGAAAAATAGGCATTGGTGGCCTAGGGGCAATTTTTCTTGCCTGAATCAAATAGTTTTCTGCCCTGATTGCCACTTCATATGCACCTGGAAAAGATTCACCACCCATTGACTGTGTCATGACTGCTATTTCATTGTTCAAAGCTTTAAGAAAGTATAAAAAAACATGCTCAGGAGATGGCCTCACTGTTACAGGAATTCAAAACCAAGTCCTCTGGAATCAAAAATTAAAATCTGTCATTTGCTCTTGAGGAGCTCTTTTTATAGTTGTCAACTGTTCCACCAGAGACAAGTGATCAGATTTGTCTTGAAACTGCATATGTAGTTTCTCACCAAAATCATCCCATGTTGCAATAGAGTTTACTGGTAAACCCCAATACCATTGTAAAGCCTTACCCTTGAGAGATGCAGCAAGCAGTCTTACAGCTACATCTTCATGAGTTATGTGATGTACTCCACATAACGAAGCTACATCCCTTATGTGCTCAATAGGGGTAGTCTGATCTTCCCTAGTGAAGATTGATAAATTCTTTAAGGCAGCCACCGGTATATCGTTGTGTTGGGCCAAATTTAATGGGCTACCTCCATCGAATGCCACAAAATGTTGATTTCTGGGAGCAGCCATTAGAGGTGGCTGAGGTGGGTTTATTTGCACTCTAGGAAAATTAGAGGATGGGATAACAATATGAGATCTCAAAGATGGAGGAGTAGATTTGGCTTTTCTGGAATAAACAAAATTTATCCTTGGCCTTTCTGTTGCTCTGCCTTGTCTCCTTGGTGGTGATAGCTGCAAATATTTGAAAGGGGACGAGCTGCTCCTTGTCTGAACTCTTCTCATAAAATATAGAAGGCGTCGATTCTGAAGTTCTTTCTCTCTATGGAGTCGCCAAGTATTCACAAATGACTTGTGTAAAGTCTGGAACTCGCTGGTTGCATACTAAACCAACAGTATTACGTAGAACTGAGTCCCACCAGGCGTGCGGGAAACTGTTGTCACCTAGATTTTGCACCCTGTTGAATGTAAAACTCAATGATCCAGTGCAACATGGGAAGACCTCTAAAGTTGTGGGTCACTTTCAAACAGAGTTCAACCTCTGGAGAAGGTCGACTTCCTTTGGTGTCACCTAAACTACTGATCTTTGTGAAGGGAAAGGGAGAAGGAGTGCATAAAAACAAAACTAGCACTATGGTGATACACTAAACTGATAAGAGCAGTGGAATACTTGATTGACACTTGAAAATTGTTAATGATCATAAAATTACACATCAAATCTGTATATAAGCTATGCGTTAATACGTCACAAACAGGCTTGATTCAGACACTTTTCCAGAGAGAAAATATTTTTTTACAGACTAGAATGCATATGTGATTATGTAAACACAGTTTGTGATTTGACTAATTTGAATCATCCACAATGATTAAGGTAAACTCTGTATATTATGCTCTGAATGAGTTACAAAATCCAGTATTTTCTTCTAAGGATTCTCAGAAGTCTCCAAAAGTAGAAAAATATACCAGTAAGAACTGACTACAAAAAGGCAAAAAATGCCCTATATACAAAAGAGTGTCGGCCCCTTAGGGCTTACAAAATATCAGACTTAAGAAAAATCTCCCCTAGATCTTTCGAATGGAGTTAATGTTGTATTAAATGCGTGTCCTTATTTTCCGTGTCGGTGAAGAGTTGCTTCAGGAAAACCCTTCTTGATCTTTTGCAACTACTGCATTCACTTCTGGTCCCCGTGGCAATCTCTCGAACCTCCCTGTTGAGATGCCATGAATGCTTCAGAGCTTAGAGTCGATCCACGTTGCTTTCACCCTATTGATCTCTTTCGCATCGGTCAAGCTGCCAACGGTCCACCTATAGCTCCCTTAGATTGGTTGGACGGATGCCCCGTAGATTCTTCAGGCGGTCAAAAGTTCTCTCTGCAGAATCACATATTGGTGAGACACTAATCGTGTCTCCCCGATGCGATTATACCTTCCTACAACTATCAGTATAACGCATGACGATCGGCAAGACCACATAGCGAGTTACAAAAGTCATATCAATATTATTGAAACCATCGGCGAGATAATCATTTTTGGTCAGACAACATGGCGAGCCCTTAGGAATCATACCGATGTCACCATCTCATTGCCTAGTCATCTACTTTTGGCAAGAGTTCCTTAGTCTACAGGATAACATACCGGTCTTCACGAGTTATACCGCTGCACAAGATATCACTGAGACCCTCATCCTATCGGGAAGACATCTTACCGAGTGTAAAACCTCATGTCGGAGTCTCCCCGAGATTAACATTACGAGCCATATCGGCAAGAGCTCCTTGATGTCACCCCGAACGCATTCCGCTTTACCCGAGCTCAACATTTCTTTCGGTGAGACACTATCAAGTCAGGAAGAACCTTTGTCGAAGGCAATATCCTTATAATGTTGTGCTCCTCTATCGGTGAGACATCCATGTGTCAGCGAGACATCTTGGCGAATTCATCTTGTTTTGGCGAGGGCCCATCCTCCTGTGCTCAACGGTTGGTGAGACTCATCAGGTCGGGGAGACTTCTCCCCGAACTCTAAATATTACACCAAAGGCACCCTTTGTCTGCAGGACCTCATGCCATTGTTAAGACCCTTTTCCTTTGGCGAGATCCTTTTGCCAATGCAATATATCCTCCTCCCCGTCGATAGCCTCATGAATGATTGTCGGCAAGACCTTTGTCTTCGGCCAGACCTTTCAGCGAAGCTCGCTTCCTTTGCCAATGCCGCCTCATTTCGATGAGACCTCCTAGCGATGCCCCCACACATACGCCAAAGGCATCCTGCTTTGGTGAGACTTCACCTAGTCGTCGAGACCTCTTGGCAAGAATGCAAATTTTCCTCGAGAACCCTTGGGGAACCATTGTCGGTAATAGTCACGGTGATGCCCTCCCCGTTGGTGAAACAATCCCAGAGTTGATAGGACATCCCGCCGAAACCTTTATGTTACATTGATGGCACATCCTTTAGGGAGACACATACTAGTTGGCAGGACCTCATGTCGAACACAAACCGATCTCCTCAACGCCGGCCTGGTGAATAACTAACAGTGTGACAACCATTGGTCGGGAAGACCTCACAGCGGGTGACAAAACCTCATGGGGAAAGCATTCTGCTTCGGCAAGACCCCAGGAAGGTCTTGCTGACTTCCTTCTCTGGTGATTTTTGTGGCAAAATGATTGAGGTAGACTCTTCAAATGAGCTTCTTGTGAAATGTCATCAGATGCATGATCTAACCCTTGACACAAATATCCTATTTGACCTTCTTGAACATCTAAAACATAATTTCCTGCCTGCTTGAGCCCATAGGTGAAAAATGGGCAACAATGACAAACAAGGCCCCCAATCTGCTATATCCAACTGCCGACGAGCATAGTGAGCGACACCCTAGGGAATACCCCATACCATCCCATACTGTCTATAGACACATCTGATCAAGAATCTCTGTAAACCCGACGAGCACGACCAATCAAGATCATCAACTGACAAAGAAATGGTAGTTGAACATCATCATCATCCCAATGATCACAATCTAGGCAGGGACACCATGTCACAAACTCTATATCATCAATAACTCTCCTCCAATACTCTAACTTACCCAGTTTAGACTGGGTAAACCTGCCAGAATATCAGTATACATAAGGTCTCCTAGGTGGCCTTTGTCCAACTAGAACTGGACGTGTGACAACTATGTGCTCCCATGCCCATACTTGAAGCAACGTATCACCGAACGATAAACTCTAACCATTGAGATACACAACTGAATGTAAGTCATGATATAACTAGGCAAGTAAACACATGCCCCAAGAAAATTAGATGCCATGAACAACCATGCTCTCCAGAACTCGGCCCCAACCAACTGAAAATCCCTTAGACCTGCAATCAAGACTAAGGAATCTGCCAATGAAACCAGTGAGTCTTGTCGGCAAAGTGGCATATGCATCAACCATATCACACCATGGAATCCACTCTCCTGCAATACGATCATCCTAAAAAACTCTACGAAGAGCATCGGTCCCACCCTGCTCTCTCGAATCATATACGACAACATCTCCAACAATCGGAAGCTGCAGGATCCACCAAACATCCTCCGGGGTGACTATCATCTCTCCAGTAGGAAGGTGAAAGGTGTTGTGCTCACTATGCCACCTCTTAGCTAAAGCTGCCAACAAACCCTGATTAATCCTAATATGGGGCATGTAAAGAAAAGGAGACAATGCACAACGTGTGATGATGGTCATCTCAAGCTGTGCTAGCCTAGGAATGAGATCAAATGTCCAAGGGAAACGCTCTTGAATCTGGACGTTCCCTAATCGCTCCTATTATCACAACAAAAATCAAGGTCAATAAATTCATGTCAATCATCAAATAACATCAAGATACCATATCAAATCAAGTCATCTCTTGGTGAGAAATCTAATCAAATCTCATGAGCACACATCAAATCAACCTCACCTATCATGAGGTCATCATCAATGCATCAAATCAACCTCACCTATCATGAGGTCATCATCAACACATCAAATCAACCTCGCTTATCATGAGGTACGTCAATTCTAATTATTCCTCACCTATCATGAGGATAATTATCACCAGAACAAAACATCAAACCTCACCTATCATGAGATCGAAAAATCATGTATTTGATCAGACAAATCATTCACATCACACCAACAACTGATACGATCAGAAATCAAGAACATCAAGAACAAATTGATGAAAATCATAGACACTTTGATATAAATGAGCTTACAAGGACATTATAAATGCTAAAACAAAGAAATGTGCCATTTCATCAGATAAAGTGCTATTACATTTAAACAAAGCTCCATTTTATTGGGTTAAAGCGCTAATGTTTTTCGGAAAAGCACTAAAACTTGAAACATGCTAAAACAGACCTTAAAAGCGCTAGACAATCTATCCTAAGCGCAATCTACTTTAGAGATGCGCTACAATGGCTAACCTAAGCGCTAAACTCGAGAAGCGCCAACCTACACTATAGACGCGCTAAAACAGACTCTTAAAGCGCTAAAAGATCAAAAGTGCTAGAACAAACCCTAGAAGTGCTACAACGGAGTCAAAATGCGCTACAACGGAATGTTGAAGCGCTAAAACAAGTTTCTGAAAATACACTAAAAAATTTGCACGAAAACCAAGAAAAAAATTATGGAAATATCGGAGGTCCGAACGCGGCCGGCCGCTGATGACGTCAAACACGCTCAAAATATTGACATCTTGCTCCACGTAGCTCACAATCTACAACTCTTGAAAATCCAGCGGGAGATAAATAATTTTTTCATCAAAAAGATCAAAAAGAAATTGCTAAACAAACCCTCAAAGTGATACTACAATTTTCTTTGAAGCAATGCGTCAAAATGTAGACACCTAAAAATGGTTGGAGAAATCTAATTAATTAAATACGACTTATTTGATTAATTAATCCTAAATTCATCTACTTAGTAAATAAATAGAAATATTTATTTATATTAAGTTCACTATTAATTCTTCTATTTTCTTCTTAATTAAATACTTTGTTTTATTTAATTATTATAATTATTATTTCTTCTATACTTTATCCATTTATTTTTATCTTAAATTAAATACACAACTTCAATAATTTGTGTTATTTAATTATCTTATCATATTCTTCTTTATTAAATGGGCAAATATCAAATATTTGTTTTATTTAATTAAATCTTCCTAATTTGCTAAATTTAAATAAACCAAAAATATTTAAATAATGCATAAATCATATCCCTCTATTCACTCACCAATAAAATTAGATTTTTCAAATCTAATTAATTTAACTGTCATTCACGGGAAAAGCCTCGGGGACAAACCTACAGGCAATCCTCTCAATCTTCTGCCTCAAGTCTTTCCTCTCATCTTGCCTGGTGTTTTCATGGGGAGGAATAATCTTCCATGATCAGCTCCACCTTCTCATCTCATACCATTCAAATCTCCAGATTTAATCTCAGCCTTTGTTGTGTTACCCCTGTACAAATGTGTTGTCGGGAATCTACATATACAACTTTTTGAAGCATCAAAATGATCATGAGAATTATCATCTTTTATGCAAACTTACTCTGCAGGAATTAGTACTCAAGCAACCAAGCAATCATTTAGAATTAACATTTTAGTATCATCATAGCATCATGGCATCGGTAGATTTCATATCACAACAGCATCATAGTTTCTTTTTATTGTAGCTTTCATCCATCAGGCTTCATTTATAGTAGCATCATATCATCTAGGAATCATTAGTAATCATCACATCATTGCATTTAGCATCCATTATGTTCTCTAGATAGGCATTTTAAACAGTTACGGTGCTTACAATTCTAAGAGCCTCTGTAGCTTGATAAATCTTTGGAGATAGGAGACAATGAGACGCTTTCAAGCTTTTCTCTATTTTAAATTAGTTTAATTGTTGATTAATCTTGATACAATGTTTCATCAAGAGGTGTATTTAATTGTATTTAGTTTATCATACATACAAGCCTACAATTAGGAGCACCCTCCTGAGTCCTGTGGAGCTCAAAGTGTAGAAGACTTTCATAGCCTTGTTTGTTAGCTTTTCTTGTCTTCAACCTATTGCTAGTGCAGATTCCTTGTCCTAAATCTATAATCCCCTAGTTTAGGCATTGTGTTCCTCCTTAGGGTTGAAAGTTGCAAGAAAAATAACCAACAGATTGGCGAATCTACTGGGGATAACTCTATTGTTATTCATTTGAAAAGAGTCATTCAATTTGTTGATCTATAGTTTTGGGTTAGAATGTTCCAAGGACCTGCATACTTGAAGGAGATTGCTGCAACATTTCTGGTGTATTCTTGAAGTCTGGTGCTTTTCTAGTGGAGAGAACTCAGAAATACTTAGATCTTGAAAGAAGCTTTGAAGAGTTGGTTGCAACAATTCTCAGGTATTTTTCTATTGTAATATTCTTGTATGAAGGTTTTCAACAAATGTCCTAAAAAATATTGCCCCTTATTTAGTATTTTAAGATACTAGTAGAAAAGGGAAATGAGAAAGTAGGATATTCTGAAAAGATATCTTGAGAAGAAACTAGTTGTAGAGGGAATAAATCTTTATTTGCAAAAATGTATTGTTGTCCTAGTTCTCCCTCTACAAGTTGTAATATCATGCCAAGAACACAGTCGTGCCCTCAAAGGAAAGTGTTCATTAGTGAAAGATACGACCCTCTAGATTTCAATAAAATCTAGGGTTACCCACATTTTGTCTTAAGATGAATTAATGAATGTTTGCCTACGTTTAGAGGAGTTTTTGAAGAAATAACATCACACCATGTACAAGGTTTTCTTGATGTGATGGAAGATTGTCAGATTGAAGAAGAGGATGTTGTTATGAATTTTTTTGTAAGAACTTTAGAAGATACTATTGAATATTGGTTTTCTAGTTTACCAATGCATTCCATATGTTCATGGCAAGATCTTGAGAAACTGTTCATGGATGAGTTTGGTGAAGTGAATGATAAATCATGATCACTCCCCACTATCTTATTGTGATGAACTGCAAGATGTAATTTTCCCATGGATGATTTAATGTTCTTTGGGTACATTTAAGGAGATAGGATATTAATGTATACATATTATTCTTTGGGTACATTGAGCATGTGGCCTTTTAGAAATTCTGATGTAATGGGTTCTACTAAGTGAGTGAATTAATGGAAAAGTTGAAGCTTGGTTAAATTGCAAGATGCATATTGAAAACTTTCACCTCAAGGGGAGGTTTTGAACTGATTGGAGATTGGATCTCTCGTTTAGGTTTTTTTGGCTATGTAAAAACTGTATATATGTTTGGTTGTTTTGGTTTTGTCTTTTGTGTTTGGTCTATTTCACCCATGATTCTAGGATCTCACCATGCCTACAAGAGGCATGTTTCCCCAATAGGAGCCACTGATGGAACCCCTCAAAAAATTCCTAGTTCCATTTTAAATTTTTTACAACATTTGGCTTGGACCCTCATTTTTGGCTTAAAGTTGTGTTCCTCATCACTATGTTAAGGTTTATGTTGCCAAAAACCCTACATAATTAATCTTTGAGACCAAAAAAACCCTTGTCCATTCTAATTTTGTATTGACCTGTTGATCCCGGTCTCCGGTTGTCTAAGTTGCCTCTTATGCTATTGAAATCATTGTATTCATCGACCCCTTGAGTTTAGGTTTGTCGATCACCTTGATCCTTTTAAACATTAAATTTTCCTATGGTCGAAGCTTGATTTTAATGACTTAAGTCTTAAACCTTCATTCCTAAGGGTCAGGTTCCCACCGGTCTAGAAGTGGCCACCCTTTTTTGAAATTAACTTTTGTGGCATGTGTAGAATTAGGTTTTCACGCTAGTTGTTCGATGGTCAAGAGTTGATCACCATTGTTCCTCGTATGCCTGTGTTGATTTATTCCTTATTATTTTATTCGCACTGTTTGTCAGGCTTCAACCACATGTCCTATGCATTGGTGGGCCTATTCCACTTGGTGAAGATAGTTGGCGCCATCAAGAAGATAAATGACTGAAGTTATGAGATGTGGCTACATCCTGGCCACTCCTCGCATGCCCGTGTTGATTTATTTCATATTATTTAAATACACGAGCTAGCAAACGATGGCCATGTGCCATGTCTGGCAATGGGACCAGTGTTTCCATAAGGACGACAAACATAGCTTCAAAGAAAGATCAGTGATGAACACCGCAACACGTGTTCTCATCGGGACCATTCCTCATTCGCCCGTTCGTCTTGTGCATTAAGGAAAGATAGTCACATAGGCTAGCGAGCTGAGTCACTTCTTATGAGACCCACCAGGCTTTGGTGATGGCACGTGTTTTTGGAGATTAGAGATTGACGGTCAATGGCGGGTGATGTGGGTCAATCCTAACCACTCCCTGCCATCCTGTGTGGGGCCCACTCGTGTCCTATGTTTTTCAACGGGCAAGTACCATGTGGAAATTCTGAAGGCTTTGATGGACTGTAATGGAATTGGAATGGTGCTAAATTTGGCCGAGAGGGCACTGTGATAAAAATGATGCCATTTTTTGAGATTATTCTTTAAGGCACATATTTGGGATTTGGGTCGTCAATTTTGATAGTTATCAGTATGTGTGGGAAGGTGGTAATAAAGCAAGGCAGGGTACAAACTGATATTCTAAGATCGAATCAAGATCACTCCCTGTTGTTTTGCTATGAAGAAAATACAAGTGTATTAATTCCCATGGGTAAGCGGGTAATTATAGCACGACAAGTTTTAATTGATGCTAAGTATGTGGTTGAAATATGTGTACAAAGTGAATGTATATCTACTTAGGGGATTTTTCAATTGGGAAAAGGCATTAAAAACACATAATTAAGCTTTTCTCATAATTAATTGCACTGGTGATAACTATCTGTTGATTCATTTTTAAAACATGATCAATGGTTGAGATTTTAAAAAATTAAAGCAAAACTGTTGTCAGCTTGCGCGCATAAGCTTTTCTTAAGTATTAATGGTTAGCACGCTTGCATGGATCGATATAATGAGGATCAAATGCCATGTTTTTAATTTAGAGTTTGCATTCAGAAATTGACAATTGAGTTTGAGTCTGAAAGCATAATTGGTGGGGGTTTTCTAGTTCTTTTTGTTCTGATCACTGAGAGGATGAGTAAGTCAGGTGAGTCTATTAGGTCGGTCTAAAGTTCTAGGAGATTAAGTTTGCTTGAATCCGAGGAGAATGCTCTTGAGGATGGAATTGAGACACGGGGAGCTCTTGAAACACCAAAGAGTAGAAGGGGATGCAAGAAATTCAAGAAATATGGTGTCTGGAGAAACTACCGCCTGAGAAGCCAAACTGTTTCAAAAGAATTGGTCAAGTTTAAGGGGAAAAAGCTAGTTGAGTATGAAAAGAAGGCAAAGAAAAAGTGCAAGTATTGTAAGGCTTATCTTGGAAGACATAATTCTCCCAGTGAGTTTTCTAATATCCCTTCAAGTAGTGGAGGTGACATTGATCTGGAGTGTGACCATTATCCCCTTTCCCTGGTACCTTTTGAAGACTTTGACAAGGAAGTGGTGATGGTTCCTCCAGTTCCACCACGAACAAGATGCGAGCTAGTATCCTCTGAGGTTGATTACTCAGAGTGATGACTCTACCCCATTTTTGTTTTGATGAAACCATAGCCCCCTTGTCAGGACTTTCCTCTTCAAGATATATGTGGATTTTTGTTTTTAGTGCTGATGGGGAAATTCTTCAGGCTAGTGTGTTGGAGAAGTGTCGGACTTCCCAACTTTGGCAGCATGTATGCTCTTTTTAAGGTGGTATACATGTTTTTGCTTAGGCTGTGAATGGAGAATCTTCCTTGGTCAACAGGGATAAGGTGATTCTATTACAACAACAAACTTTGTCTTTTGTGGAGCTCGTGTGTCTTCATTTAAAGGATGTGGAGTTTGGTCTTTTACTCTTCTATTTTTTGTAATGAGTACATGTAACTAACTAAGGAGCGTCTCAAATTTTGGTGCAATTAATCTTCAAATGAAATGAAATGTAGATGTAATTGAGCCTTGTGCTTGTTGCTCCCTTGTTCTATAAAAGGAATTTCAGGGCTCATTACAATGATCAAATTTTTAGGTCTCAATATGGTTTAGGTGAAGAGATAAGTTCAGGAAAGGCATCCTATAGAGAATATGGATGAATAGAATAGTAGGTCATCTTGGGTATGAGTCCTGTATGTAATAGTCTTAAACAAGTTTTATAGTACTGATATCAAAACAAATCTTAGTTCAGGAACAAATACTCTCCTATGTAACTTTATTACAAGTTATGAATTAAAATATTAATGGTGTTCTCATTTATCTTCAATTGTTCCATTGAATGTATGATTTTGTTTTAGATTCAACTCAAAGAGTTGATTAAAATGCTTAAAGAGGGTTATAGATTTGTATGGAATTACATAGGATTTGATAAGAAGTTGTTGTTTCAGGCATTGTGATTTTTCATAGTGCAAAGCACTAAGGAAATAGTCCACTAATTTTTGAATTAAATAGCCTATATATATTACTGATTCTTACATATTTGACTATGTTGTCCCAATTGATAAAACACTAGTCTCTTTGTTAGATAATCTTGCATGAAAATGAGTTATTAGCACACCAGGCCATGAATTTAAAATGAGAACAATATTCATTTAAAAATATTTTCAATTATAGTGTATGGGTTTGGAATAACCTTGATTCTTAGCCAATAGAAATTCATTCACTCATAGGTCTGCCAAATCTTCAGTGAAGCGTATTTATTTGAAATAAATAGAAATTAATCTGTGTATAAATGTGCTATCAACTAGACATACCTCACATGAACACAATATGGAACACCCTCCTAGGTCCCATAGAGCTTGAAGTGTAGGAGTAAAGACCTCAAAATCATTTATTCATTGTGTTGGCCACTAATCTTATAGATTCTCAACTATAAGGGTTGGATACTCTTTAGAGAATTGCAAGGTTTTGTTGGAAAAAGAACCAACAGAAATGGCAACTTTGATGGGGAAAACTATGAGAAAATTCTGATAGAAGATCATCTAGCCTTAAGAGTCAAGAATTTGGTGAGTTTGGACATTTAGTTTAGATATTAAGAAATTTTTAGACCTGGAAGGGATTCTTTTGCAGTGATGTCAAAGAATTTATGTGTAACTTTGTTGTGGGAAAGGACCCAAAATGAAATTCATTCTTAAAGAGAGCTTCATATTGCTTGAAGTTCAGTCCTTTGTGAAGAGAGGTGGCGACTCTATCAAAAGAACCTGTTGAAGAAAGTTTCAAATCTACAATATTTCCAATCAGGAAGAAAAATCTACAATAGGTGCAATATATCTAGGTATTCCTCATATTTTGGTTTTCAAGAATCATACATTTTGTATATAAAAACAACATTTGAAAGTCATGAAAAATTTGATTCCGTATTGAGTGAAATAAGCACTAAGAGAGGGAATAGTAATGATTATTCTGCATACTTCTGTATTACTAGATTGTAATCTCTATTATGAAGTGAAGTATGCAATATTTTTGAAGAAATTCATTTAGAAGGTGTTAAGCAAATCAAGATAGACATATGCATTCTAAAAGCTTAAGATTATGTTCTAAAAGAATTTGGAAGTACCCTTTGTAACTACAATCTTGATATGAAAATACTTGTAAGGGTATAAGAAAGTATATCATCAATATATGCATCCTTATATGGTTCCTAGTGCAACCATGGTTTGTAACCAACTCCAGTCAGGTAAGAGAAGTTTTAACTATGTAAGATATAAAGCCATCAATTTTAGTGGAATTAATGGTTACCCAAATGTTATTCCACCTGAAATCATAAATGAGCTACCAAAATTCAGTGGTACAAAGAATGAAGTAGCAAATAAGCATTTGCAAGAATTCAACAACTTAATGGATGACTATGAGGTAGATCATGAGGATGTAATTATGAGATTATTTGTTCAATCTTTGAAAGGAGATGTAAGGGATTTGTTCTTTGAATTACCAACTTGCTCTGTTTATTCTTGGAGTGAATTCAAAGCAATGTTCATAGAGAAATTTGGTGAAAGAGTCAATGCTAGTTCCATGCTTGATAAATTTATGAACATTGAGAAAGAAGAGGACGAGTTGGTCCTGACATTTAAATGAAGATTTGCCAAAACATTAAGGGATATTCCTCAGGGTATGAGACTAAGTGATGCAATATGTTTAGTTGTTTATTTGGGAGCCTTTGATAATGAGATGAGCTATTTGTTGAGAGATAAGGATCCTAAAACCTTGTATTAGGCATATGGGGTGGCCATGAACATTGAAAATAACTTGAAATATTTAATGCCAAGGAGTTATTTGAATACACTAACTATTGATGAAAGGTGTAAGGTATAGAGTAGAGATGAATGTCAAAGCACCTACACCCCTATTATTTCATCTTGCACATCATTTGGTGAGGTGGATCACATAGAATCCCAAACAAATGATCAAGAAGTTTCATGTATTTGTGATTCTATAGCCTTTGTTCAAGCCCTCTCTTGCATAAAAATACATGAAGGAAAATCATAATATGATCTCTATGAAAGGTTTATGGGTACTTTGTTTTCAATTTATGAGTGTTACAGACCTAAAAATTTACTGTGCATAGATATACTTTATGAATCTTATGAACCAGGTTTGAGTGCTTTACTAAAGGAGTTTAAGCCTGTTGAGCTTGACCGAGCATGTGAATACTATTCTCTTTTTGAAAATATTAGAGATGATCATCAAAAGGCTACTATGTTTTCAATCTGTAATGGTAATGATTTTGCTGCTCCATATGAGTCAAGTAGTGATATATCACATGAAGAAGAAGAGAGTAGAACAAGGGTTGAAAATGTACACCTTAGTGAAGCAAATGAAATGTGTGGTTTCAATTCTTTTGAAGATTCCAACACTTCTAGTCCTATGGAAAACATAACACTGCACAATCAATTTGAAGATTCTGAACATAGTTTCAGTATTGATGAGTCCCCTTGCTGTAATAATAATGATGATGACATTGAGTATGATCACTCCTCTGATAGTCAGGGTTTTCCTCATAAGAAATAAATTGAATTCTTCACTACAAATGAGAGATATGATGATAATAGTGGAAACATGTGTTTGCTTGAGAAGGAACAACTTTATTCCTATGAAGATTTTTTAGAGTATGAGTAAGAAATGTTACTTATAGAAGATATGAATGAAGTTGAAAATCTATCTATGTGCTCTTCTACTGATTTTAATGATTCTAAAAATAGTAATGATATGGAAGATTTAGATCTTCATGATAAGGAGGTTGAGGCTTTCATGTCAAAAAAGAGTGTAATGGAAAATCCCTTATTTGATGAGCCTCCATCTTCACTAGAAATGAGAAATGGTGATCCTTACTGGTGCAAAGATAATCCACTTTTTGTTGAGAATTCTGATGATGCATTTGATACATGGCTAGAATGTTTCTTTGGGAAAATAGAGCAACACATTGATGAGTTCCTCGAAGATAATGCCTATGAATTTTTCACATTTGATACAAATATTGCAGACAAGGTTGAGTATCATGATGCTAGCTACTTGGGAGAGTATGAATACTTTCAGTTTCTAGTACAGTTGGAGGGTATTTTGATGGAGCATGATAATAAGATGCAAAGCAAGGAACATTATTTTCAGTATGAACATGTTTCATGTAATTAAAATGACACATATGTGTCATGTGATGATGAAAATTTTTAGTTTGTGCCTGATTATATAATGCAAAATGACAGAGATTGCATTAGCAATGATATGATCAAAAAAATTGAGAGAACTGCTAGTGACAATGTTTGTAATCAAGCAGATTTCAAGGGTATCCACATATTCCTGCTTTTAAGAAGAAGTATATACATGTTGAAATGCTATGATAGAGGTAAAAGTGGATGGAGAAAATCAATTCTTTTAATAGGTTGATTTTTGATAGAGGCAAGAATCAACCCTAAGTTTAGTGGCCTAGTGCCACCAAATGAAATTGAAGCCTGGTTAGATTGTAGGATGCATACTAAAAACTTGCACCTCAGGTGAAAGCTTCAGATAAGGGGAGATTAGATCTCCCATTTTAGGTCTTTTGGCCTATGTAAAAATTGTATATATTTCTGGTTGTTTCTGGTTTTGTCTTCTGTGCCTGATCTGCTTCACCCATGATTCTGGGATCTCACCATGCCTATGAGAGGCATGTGTCCTCAATAGGAGCCACTAATGGAACCCCTCAAAAAATTCTTGGTTCCATTTTGAAAATTTTGCAACATTTGGCTTGGACCCTCGTTTCTGGCTTAAAGTTGTGTTCCTCATCACTGTATTAGGGTTTATGTTGTCAAAATACTCACATAATTAACCTTTGAGTCCAAAACAACCCTTGACTATTCGAATTTTGCATTGACTTGTTGATCTCGGTCTCTGGTTGTTTAAGTTACCTCTTATGCCATTGAAATCGTTGTATTCACCGGTCCCTTGAGTTTAGGTTTGTCAGTCACCTTGATCCTTTTTAGCGTTAAATTTTCCTATGGTCGAGGCTTGATTTTAATGACTTAAGTCTTAAACCTTCGTTCCTAAGGGTCAAGTTCTCGCTAGTCTAGTAGTGGCCCCCCTTTTTTGAAATTAACTTTTGTGGCATGTGCAGAATTAGGTTTTCACGCTAGTCATTCAATCATCAAGAGTTGATCACCATCGTTCGCTGTGCACTTGTGCTAATTTATTCCTTATTATTTTATTCGCATGGGCTATCGGGCTTCAGCCAAGTGTCATGTGCATTGGTGAGCCCGTTCCACTTGGTGAAGATAGTTGGCACCATGAAGAAGAAGATCAACGACTGTAGTTATGAGATGTGGCTACATCTTGGCCACTCCCCGCATGCTCGTGTTGATTTGTTTCATATTATTTTAAATACACAGGCTAGCACGCGATGGCAATGTGTCATGTTTGGTGGTGGGACCAGTGTTTCCATAAGGCTAACAGACATAGCTTCGAAGAATGATCAACGAGAACACCACGACACATGTTCTCATCGGGACCATTCCCCGCACGCTTGTCTATCTTGTGCATTAAGGAAATATAGTCACATAGGCTAGTGGGCTGAGTGACATCTATCACTTCTCATGAGACCTGCTAAACTTTGATGATGGTGCGTGTTTCTAGAGATTAGAGATTGATGGTTGATGGCGGGTGACATGGGTCAATCTTGACTGCTCCTCGCCATCCCGTGAAGGGCCCACTCATGTCCCATGTTTTTTCAATGGGCAAGGGGGAAAGTGCCACGTGGACATTCTAAAGGCTTCAATGGACTCTAGTGGAATTGGAATGCTACTAAATTTGGCCAAGAGGGAACTGTGATAAAAATGACACCATTTTTTGTGATTATTCTTTAAGGCACATGTTTGGGATTTGGGCTGTCAATTCTAACAGTTATCGGTACATGTGGGAAGGTGGTAATAAAGCAAGGCAGGGTATGAACCGATATTCTGAGATCGAATCAAGATCATTCCCTGTTGTTCTGCTATGAAGAAATACAAGTGTATTAATTCCCATGAGTAAGAGGGTAATTATAGCACATAAAGTTTTAATTGATGCTAAGTATGTGGTTGAAATATGTGTACAAAGTGGATGTATATCTACTTAGGGGATTTTTCGATTAGGAAAAGGCATTAACAACACATAATTAAGCTTTGTCATAGTTACTTGCACTGGTGATACCTATCGGTTGATTCATTTTTAAAAGATGATCAATGGTTGAGATTTTAAAAAATTAAAGCAAAACTGTTGTCAGCTCTCACGCATAATCTTTTCTTAAGTATTAATGGTTGGAACACTTGCATGGCTTGATATAATGAGGATCGAAGGCCATATTTTTCATTCAGAGTTTGCATTCAAAATTTGACAATTGAGTTTGAGTCTGAAAGTAGAATTGGTGAGGGTTTTCTAGTTCTTCTTGTTCTGATCACTAAGAGGATGAGTAAGTCAGGCGAGTCTATTAGGCTGGTCCAAAGGTCTAGGAGATTAAGTTTGCTTGAATCCAAGGAGAATGTTCCTGAGGATGGAATTGAGACACAGGGAGCTCCTGAAACACCAAAGAGTAGAAGGGGATGCAAGAAATTGAAGAAATATGGTGTCAGGAGTAACTACCACCTAAGAAGTCGGACCGTTTCAGAAGAATTGGTCAAGTTTAAGGGGAAAAAGTTAGTTGAGTATTAAAAGAAGGAAAAGAAAAAGTGCAACTATTGTAAGGCTTATCTAGGAAGACATAATTCTCCCAGTGAGGTTTTTGATAGCCCTTCAAGTAGTGGAGGTAACACTAATTCGGAGTGTGACCATTATCCCCTTTCCCTAGTATGTTTTGAAGACTCTGACAAGGAAGTGGTGATGGTTCCTCCAGTTTCATCATGAAAAAGATGTAGGATAGTATCCTCTGAGGCTGATGACTCTGGCCCATTTTTGTTTTTAATGAAACCATAGCCCCCTTGTCAAGACTATCCTCTTCAACATGTTTGTGGTTTTTTATTTTTAGTGCTGATGGGGAAATTCTTCAGGCTGGTGTGTTGGAGAAGTGGCAGACTTCCCATCTATGGCGACATGTATGCTCTTTCCGAATGGTATAAATGTTTTTGCTTAGGTTGTGAATGGAGAATCTTCTTTGGTCGAGATAAGGTGATGCTACTGTAGCAACAAACTTTGTATTTTATGGAGTTGGCATGTCTTCATTCAAAGGATTTGGATTTTGGTCTTTTACTCTTCCATTTTCCGCAATGAGTACATGTAACTAACTAAGGAGCGTCTCAAATTCTGGTGCAAATGATCTTCAAATGAAATGAAATGTAAATGTAATTGAGCCTTGTGCTTGTTTATTCCTTGTTGTATAAAAGGGATTTCAAGGCTCATTACAAGGGTTAGATTTTTAGGTCTCAATATGGTTTAGGTGAAGAGCTAAGTTCAGGAAAGGCATCCTATAGAGAATATGGATGAATAGAATAGTAAATCGTCATGGGTATGAGTCCTGTATGTAATAGTCTTAAACAAGTTTTATAGCAGCTACTGATATCAAAACAAATCTTAGTTCAGGAACAAATACTCTCCTATGTAACTTTCTTACAAGTTATGAATGAAAATATTAATGGTATTCTCATTTATCTTCAATTGTTCCATTGAATGTATGATTCTGTTTTAGCTTGAACTCAAAGAGTTGATTAAAATGCTTAAAGAGGGTTATAGATTTGTAAGGAATTACATAGGATTTGATAAGAAGTTATTGTTTCAATCATTGTGAGTTTTCATAGCGCAAAGCACTCGGGAAATAGTCCACCAATTTCTAAATTAAATAGCTTATATATTACTAGTTCTTACATATTGGACTCTGTTGTCCCAATTGATGAAACATTGGTATTTTTGTTAGATAATATTGGATGAAAATGAGCTATTAGAACACCTGGCCATGGATTTAAAATGAGAAAAATATTCATTTAAAAATCTTTTCAATTATAGTGTATGGGTTTGGAATACCCTTGATTCTTAGCCAATAGATATACATTCACTCACAGGTCTACCAAATCTTCAATGAAGTGTATTTATTTGAAATAAATAAAATCAATTTGTGTATAAATGTGTTATCAACTAGACATACCTCACGTGAACACAATATGGAACACCCTCTTAGGTCCCACAAAGCCTGAAGTGTAGGAGTAAAGACCTCAAAATCCTTTACTTGTTGTGTTGGCCACTAATCTTGCAGATTCTCAACCATAAGGGTTGGCTACACTTTAGAGAATTGCAAGATTCTACTGAAAAAAGAACCAAAAAAACTGATCGCACCTTCAAAATTTTCAAATTTTGAGTACCCATGAGGTAAAAGTTGATCTGCACATTTAGAAGTGCACCTAAAAAATCTGCCCCAATGACCTACTTTGGAGGGTCATAAATCAGAGCCAATTGATTTTCATGTCAAATCCTTTGGTGGGCATGTTCAGTTGACATATGTGAACATGTATGTTGGATTTCAGCTTCTCATGATTAGTTTTGACAGGGTTTTGAAAAGCAAAGCTGGAGGGTTCTGAGACTGTTCTGATGTTTGCAAACTCTTTGTCCCATGAAGTGGCCTCCTGTTTAAGTGGATATTTCACTACAAATGGATATTTCATGACAAATGGATTGGTGACCTACATTACACTTACATTCATATGCTCTCTGGTCCAATTTCAGAGCCTCGCGATCAAGTTTGATATTTTTACCAGGACGAAAGCAAATCCAGTTTGTTCTATTTTTACATCTGCATTTCTGAGAATGCTTCAAGGAGGTCAAGTTTGACCCTTAATATCTTATGATGAGTGATGATTGAAGGAAATAAATCTTGAACACATACTAAATGGACCTAAATGATTTAGTGTTTCCAGTGGACGCTTCCTTGTAGGTCATTTGATATTTTTTCAAGGAGGCGACTTGGTGAGCCCCAATTGGTTTTGGACAGGTGCAGTTGTAGAAAAGTCTGACTGAGCCACTTTGGCATTGAATATTTTGCACCTCGGGATGAATTGTGTCAAACCGTTTGTTGCATTGGATTTTTGGTTCAAATGGTAACATGTTTGCTCAAGCTCAGGCCCCCGGGATGAATTTTAATGGGTCATTTAATTGTCTTCTGATTGCAACAGGGTTAAAAATGGTGATCCATAAAGTGTCAAATTTCCAAATTCTAAAGACAACCCATTTCTCATTTTGGTCTAAAACCTCTCTAGCTCCATTTTCATCAAAATAGGAGATCATATGATGCATTATTTTAATGCATTTTGGTCACAACAAAGGCATCCAATAAACCAGTTTACAAAGGAGGTCCTAGAAATCTTTCAGCTGTAGACACCTAAATTTGGACACTTACATTTGTCCAAATTTATCCATGTTCATCTAAATATCTGCTTATTTTCATTAATTAAGTAATATTGCTATTATTTAATTAATACCCTTAAATTCTTCTAAATCCCTATGGTATTTAGTTAATAATTAAATACCTAATTCCTCAAAGAATTAAATAAATAATACCTCACATGTCACATCCTCCATCACTTTTCTTAATCATAATCCACCTCCTAATCCCATCATTAGGGATGTGCACATGTCTAATCCATGATTAGGATGCGTCACATCCTCCAACTTTTGCAAGTTGGCTCATAATCTTCATTAGTCACTAACTGCCTTCTAATAATTGATTAGCTAGTCTAATCAACATCTTGGTCAACTCTCTCATCTCCCAAGGAATATTAAATTCCTTTTATTATCCCCATGTCCTTCCAAATGGAATTTTATCCCTCCAAGACTCTCCTCTTCCCATGCAAGTTGTTAGGAGTTCTAGAACTCCTCGCTTGTCACATCAGTCATATGAGGACAAATACTTATCTTTTTAAGGACATTGTCTTATCCAAGGTACTTCTCAGCTTCCTTTTTTGGAACCTTGTCTTATCCTTAAGATATCCCCAATCATGTGAATTTAAAATTCAAGTTTATTCTTCCAAAACTCTCCCCTTCCCCATGTGGATTATTGAGAGGTCACATCAGTCACATTTCAAGGTACTTGCAAGTACTTCCACATCATATGTCCTTTTCCACATCACCTGTCCACTTGACATCTCATCTTCCACATGGCAAGATGTGAGGGCTTGTGAGTCCTCAACTTACCACAACCCTCCATCTTGGCCATGTTGGCTCAATCTTGACCATTGAATTCTCTAGAGAATTCTCCCCTAAATATTGGGGATTTCTCTTTCATTAATTCATTATGCATTCAACTTACAATCACATTTTCAAGTCCTCCAACCTTATCTCTCAAGCAAAATTCAATCACTTGCATCCATCCACCATTATTGAATCTTAAAGCTTTCATTGCATCCATTTTGTTCATCTTCTCAAATACCCACATCCATCATTTGAATCCTCATCAAATCCTCATCGTTTTGCATATCATCTTAGATTGTTTTCCATCAAGGAGCATACACAATATAAACTATCAAAGGGCCAACCAAAGATCAACTTGAACAAAGGTAAAATATGGTGTTTTTCATCTTTTCTTTTGTTTGAATTCACCTAGGTTAATCTTGAGGTTGTGTAGTGTCATTTTCCCCTTTGCATCATTCTATTTTGCATCTTTAAGGATAGGTAAAATTCAAAAATATGATGCAACAAATTTTATCTATCCTAAAAGATGCAAAACATAATGATGCAAAGGGGAAAACGACACTACACAACCTCAAGATTAGCCTAGTGGAACTCAAACAAAAGAAAAGATGAAAAACAATAGATTTTACCTTTCTTCAAGTTGATCTTTGGTTGGCCCTTTGATAGTTGATATTGTGTATCCTCCTTGATGGAAAATGATCTAAGATGATATGTAAAATGATGAGGATTCAATGAGGATTCAAATGATGGATGTGGGTATTTGAGAAGATGAACAAAATGGATGCAATGAAAGCTTTAAGATTCAATAATGGTGGATGGATGCAAGTGATTGAAGTTTGCTTGAGAGATGAGTTTGGAGGACTTGAAAATGTGATTGTAAGTTGAATACATAATGAGTGAATGAAAGAGAAATCCTTTATATTTAGGGGAGAATTCTCTACAGAATTTAATGGTCAAGATTGAGCCAACATGGCCAAGATGGAGGGCTGTGGTGAGTTGAGGACTCACAAACCCTCACATCTCGCCATGTGGAAGATGAGATTTCAAGAGGATAGGTGATATGGAAAAGGACATATGATGTGGAGGTACTTGCAAGTACCTTGAAATGTGACTGATGTGACCTCTCAATGATCCACATGGAGAAAGAGAGAGCTTTGAAAGAATAAAAGTGAATTTTAAATTCACATTATTGGGGATATCTTAAGGATAAGACAAGGTTCCTAAAAAGGAAGCTGAGAAGTACCTTGGATAAGACAATGTCCTTAAAAAGGTAAGTACTTGTCCTCATATGACTGATGTGACAAGTGAGGAGTTCTAGAACTCCTAACAACTTGCATGGGGAAGAGGAGAGTCTTGGAGGGATAAAATGGAATTTAAAATTCCATTTGGAAGGACATGGGGATAATAAAATGAATTTAATATTCTTTGGGAGATGAAAGAGTTGACCAAAATGTTGATTAGACTAGCTAATCAATGATTAGAAGACAATTAGTGGCTAATGAAGATTAAGAGCCAACTTGCAAAATTTGGAGGATGTGACACATCTTAATCATGGATTAAATATGTGCACATCCCTAATGATGGGATTAGAAGGTGGATTATGATTAAGAAAAGTGATGGAAGATGTGACATGTGAGGAATTAAATAAATGCATTATTTATTTAATTCTTTGACAAATTAAGTATTTAATTATTAACTAAATACCTTAGGGATTTAGAAGAATTTAAAGGTATTAATTAAATAATAGCAATATTACTTAATTAATGCAAATAAGCAGATATTTAGATGAACAAGGATAAATTTGGACAAATGTAAATGTCCAAATTTAGGTGTCTACATTTTGCCCCTCTTTGAGATGGTGTTACAAAGTAACACCATTTCAAAGAATATTAAAACATATAACACGAAAGAAGATGATTAGATTGGGAAAGATGTCGTAGTCGTCGAAGGAGTGACTAGGAAAAAAGATAATGGGAGTAAAGATGAAGATGAGGGATTGAGGATGCCCCCTCGAGAGGACATGCGGGTTCAAGAGAACATGGGTGTGCTCTAGAAATGGATGAGACGATGAAAGGGGTATATGAGGAAGATGATGCAAAGTGATGGATAACAGAGGATGATAAGCGATAGGAGATTGGGAAGCACAAATGGATTTAAGGACAAAGGTGATGTTGCCCCAGTCAAGCTACAAGCCAAAATGGGTTGATAATGGGTGGAGTGTTGTCGATGAGGGAATGATATATCCCAAGACAACACAAAAGGATAAGGAAGGATACATCCTAATGATGTTGATGATGAAAGTGTTGTTAATGAGGGAAGGATACATCCCGATTATTATGATGAAAGTGTTGTTGATGAGGGAAGGATACATCCCAAAACAACACCAAAAGATAGGGAAGGATACATCTCGATTATGATGATGATGATGATGATGATGATGATTGGATCAAGGCTTGTAGCAAGGCTAGGAACAAGACCAAAGATGTGAGTAGATGACTTGTGTTAGATATTATGGATAAGGATTGGATTGAGATGTGATATGAATGAAATGAATGAAAACGATGGAGGAATTGATCATGAAATACAATCCTAATGTGATTTTCCATTTTTAGAGCACTGATTTTTGCTATAGTATAAGATACTAGGTGCCAGGGTATATGTAAGGAAGGCATATTAGTGTCTAATGCATGAAGAAAACACAACATACAAGAAGGCTATTCCAACACCCCAAAGTCATGAAGACTTTGGCAAGCCAGGCATTGGAATAACCACAAGCATAAGAGGATGCCCTAGCGTAACATAAGACCATAAAGATCTTGGTGGGTACAACGCGGGAAAACCAGGAAGACAACAAAAAATAAAACATCAAGATATGCCCCTATGTTTACTTGTCAAAGCACACCATGATATGATGGATCATGACAACCATGACAAGTGATGATAGGGAGCTCAAATGATAAACAATAGCCAAAAGCACCAAAATATCAAAAGCCATTTCAAACGTCATTTGCCATAGGATCAAGGGGATGGATGGGATTGATGAAGTCTGTTAGGAAGGATGCATCCTGTTGAGACCAAAGATGGATACTAAACTAAAAGATTGATATGACGCAGGATATTCAAAACTGATTGGATTTGACGATACTGGTGGGTCTCATTTGTTAAGAACCAGCTAGATAAGGGAATAATCTGACGACACGACACAAGAGAGACAAGACACAAGACTGACACACCCTAAAGACCTAGTGGATCGGGGGTCGATCAAATATTAGCTTTGCCTATGTGAAAGCGTAGAGCCCTCGTAGTTCAATAAAAGACCATGGATTAAAAGGGGAAAGAGGACAATGGAGACCTCGATGGAGGACAAAGACTAGATGGACAAAATCCTCGGGGTGGATCAAATGATCGACCTTGCCTTTGTAAAAGTGGAGGGTCAACGTAGTTCGACAAAATACCAAAGAAAAATGATGGATAAGGGATGATGAGATGACCAAGATAAGTGGATAAAAATATGGAACTGATATGATGAGACAAGATAGACCTGGTGGATTGGATAGGATGATGGCAACGACACGAAGCTCAGGGATGGTATAGTTTTCCAAATCATCAAAATATGAATGGATAGAATGACATGGTAGAGAGATGAGTGATGAGAAGTGATAGGAGATTGGAAAGATGTGCGAAAGAGGTGGGAGTGATGACAAGGAGATAGATGACATTGGATTGCATGGAGGGAAGCCTATAGCTAGATACCTGGTCGATTCCACAAAAGGATATAAAAGTCATGGCAAATCCTAACCTGGGAATTGGACATTCTAGCAGGTGACTAACATCTTCTTATGGTCATTCATTTACATTGTCAAACCAGGGAACGTATACTTGAAATGGAGCGGCACTGTATGTGCACTAAGAACCAGTTTCAGTCACAATTTATTAGAAATAAATGCTTGGAAAGAATTCTACTTATGCTGCAGGAATGTAACGCAAAGTGTTCTTAACTTAAACGTAACCTAATCAAAGAAGAAATCATAATGACTGTTACTAAGAAACAAACTATGAACTGGCCTTATGCTGTAGGAACAAACACAGGGATGGATTCCCGATGCTGGAGGAACAATATAAGACTAAGTTTGTGCTAAAACCTTTAAGAATGAAATATAACTTATAATCAACAGAAGATAAACAACTAACCAACTACAGATGCTCACTAAGTGGGCCCCCTTAGCAAGAATCAACCAATTATGTAAGAATTGAACTCAAAACTTCGTCAACTTTTATTCATAAACTTGGAATCATATACATTGATTGCTCTGCTTATAAGAAAACTAACACAAAACACTATTTCTCATTATAATACTAACTTTACACACTCTGTTGCTCACTTGCACAGGAGGAGAACTTATTTATATTAGAAAAGCAACTAACTACCTAACTCTAACAGAGAAAGACGTGGACATAAATGCATCCAAAAACTGAGGAACAGACTTCTCATAAATGAAGACATATCTGTTTAACACGATTCAAAGAGAATTTAGTATTCCACTCTTCCTAGATTAATGATCATTTAGATTTCCTCCCAACGACCTGGTCAGAGAGTCTTTGCTGGAACAAATTCCTCGATGTCATGCTGGAAATGGACTTTACTATAGGGCCAAGATCTGCTGCGCTTTGACTCATCCATGCTCCCTTCAACAACCTGCGATGCACATGGTGACAGAAGTGAAAGAAAGCATGTGTGGAAAATAACACGATACACATTCATTAATCACATTAAATCCATTTCATTATCCAAAAACCACATGCATTATATTAGTCATTTGGGAGGTCAAATAGGGTAATTAATATAGACGCATAGAGATGTTAAGCTGCAGGAATATAGGAATGTATTGCTACAAGATACTACCCGATTTTAGATAAAAAGTCTTTAATCAAAGAGTTAAAACAACCATTAGCAATAAGAGTAAGGGTATTAAAAATACATCATAATATTCAAATTATGAGCATATTTAGAGCTCATCAATACCAATGACAAGGGATTATGATATGAGATGAGGATAAAGATGAAGGGATGGAAGATAAGGATGGGGGATGGAAGGGATGCTATGATAGACAAATAGTAAGATAAGGATGGGGAGATGCAAGGGATGCTATGATGGATAGGAAGATAAGGATGGGGAGACGAAAGGGATTGTTTGGATGGATTGGAAGATAAGGATGGGGAGATGAAAGAGATACTATGATGGATGAAGTGTTGTTGATGAGGGAAGGATATATCATAAAACAACACAAGGATAGGGAAGAATACATCTTGATGATGATGATGAAAGTGTTGTTGATGAGGGAAGGATACATCCCAAAACAACACTAAAGGATAGGGAAGGATACATCCCGATGCTATGCTATGATGGATAGGAAGATTAGGATGGTGAGATGGAAGGGATTGTCATGATGGATGAATAGAAGGATAAGGATTTGGATGAGGAAAAGATTACTGAATGGAGAGATGGAAAGGTAAGGATTTGGAAGACGGGAGGGATTGCGATGATGGATGGATAGAGGGATAAGGATGAGGAGATGGAAGGGATTGTTTTACATGGATGGGAAGATAAGGATGGGGAGATGAAAATGATTGTTTGGATTGGTAAGGAGATAAGGATAGGTAGGAAGATAAGGATGGGGAGATGGTAGGGATTCCATGATGGATGGATAGGAGGATAAGGATGGGGAGATAGTGAGGGGTGACATGAGGGATGAATGATGTCTCCAAGGACTTATGTCACAAAGGAAGTAGATGCCACCACTCTAGATGTGTCATGTATGATGAGGCATGAGGGGTGGAAGATAGAAGGATAGGCAAATAAAGGAGTGAGATGGATATAGATAGGATGCATGGATAAGGAAGGGAGATTGATGGTAGCATGACGGGTGGACAAGGACAGTAGATGGATGTGGACAAGGATTAGAATAGTGTGTAGGTGGGGGAGATGTATGCCAAGAGGTGTCCAAAGCATGTATATATGTTTTCCCCTATCGATATCAAGATGACAAGGAGGGTGGAGGGGTTGGGAGAAGTGGGATATGACAAGCAGGATGTGGAGGATAGGTTGGATGGAGGAGACAAGTGAAGGGGATGCAGTTGCCCCCACCTGTAGAAGTAAGCTAGATGGGGGGATCTACACATGACACCTATTTGCTATGTTTTCATCATGGTACTTATCCAAGGCACTTGTTTGTGAAGTTTTCACCATTGGACGAATTATTTCTCTTTACTTTTTTTTTATACTTTTTTATACTTTTTTGATTTTTTTGAATTTTTCTATATTTTTGGATAGAATGTGGATGGAGATGGATAAGGATAGAAATGCAGATAAGTGGATTTAGAAGATATCTGATAAGGAGATGGATGAAGGACTCAAGCATCAAGTTCCATACGAGGTAATAAGAGCCAAAGTGTGAAATGACTATTGGATGTTGGTCCTTATTAGGATAAATGGGTTATGCAATAGGATGGATTAAATGGATTTGTTGTGGGAGATATGTGGGATAATGGATGGGATGTTGGAAAGTGTATGGATGGAATGATGGGGTGGATATGTGATGGGGGGATGTGTTCAGGACCAACATTGGCACATATGGTGGTGGATGTGAAATGATGGGAGTATTAATAGATGTATGATGTGGGGATAATGGAGGAGATGGGATAGTGAATTTTGGGACATAAGGACCCAAAAAAGATTTAGGAGATGGAAGGGGTGTATGATTAGCTTTTGGATTTGAAACTTTGGATATAATTATAAATTTTTCATTTGAAGGCATTGCATCTTTTTTCTTTGGGATCCACATGGTTTTGATTTTTACTTTGGTGGGCCTTTGCAGCCTACAGATTTCATTTGGATTTTGGATTTGATTTTTCTTTTCTTCACCATGTCTTTTAGAGGGGACATGGGGAGCTTTAGATTCATGTGGATGTTTGGATTTATGCATGTTTATTTTAGCATCCAAAGTGCTTTTGATAGCAATGGGATGGGTGCTAGGAGATGGATGAGGTGGAGAAAACATGAATGGAGTGATGGAGGTAGGATTTTGAGGATGATATGTAGATGAAGGATGTGCGGGTACATGCCTTTGTTGATCCTGATTAGTTTCCATGAGAGTGGGATGTTGATGATGGTTGATATGGATAGGTGATGGATGGATAAAAGGATGAATAGGAAAAGATGGAGGAGATGATTTTGGGGTATAAGGGCCCAAAATGGACTTAGTACCTGGAGAATGTGTGATGGTGGGTGTAGGGACATAAGGACCTAAAATGGATGGAGGAGATGAAGGATGGGAGATGGTGAATGGAGATATGTAAGGACTCAAAATGGATGGAGCAGATGAAGGAGGAATGTGGATGGTTATTTTGAGGTGATACGATGGAGGGGGGATGGCAGTAAATGATTTTTTGGAGTGATGGGAGGAGTCTCTTATTCTTGTGGAGGAGGCTTGTCGAGGATGGATAGAGGTTGTACCAATAGTTTTGGATTGTGAGTCTTGAGAGGTATAACCAAGACCACATGTGTTGGGGTGTTCTTCGACTTGGATGACCTCTAAAATACCTTGCTCATGAAGGCCTAAACCTTTTCCTTGATAGTTCACATTTTTGAGCATTCGATCCATGGTAGGATTCTTGTTATTTTGGAAATATGATGCGAGCCCAAGATATTAGGCGAAGGAGGATGGGTGGTGTATATGCTTTGTTTTTCTTCTACAAGGAAACCACCATGGACGAGTGTAATGGTTCCAAGGGGATATAAAAGTGGTGTTGGGATAATAGGGTTAGGCGGCGATGGAGGATTAGTAGATGGAGATGATGGGTTAATAACATCTTGATCAGGTGGAGTGAGTGGTAAGGAATTAGGAGATATGATAGGATCTGGATTTGTGGTAGTGGGTAATAAGGGCTCATGCGATGGAGCAGTGGGGTCTTGAGTGACAAGGCGATCATGGGATGGAATGGATAGGGGATTTTGATCTTGAGTTGGACTAGACGGGATGACAGGATCTTGATGTGGAGGAGGGGATATGGTATGCTTTGGATCAAGCTCTTGGCATGACTCATCATGTGTGGGAGGCATGATAATGGAGACATGTTGGATGGAATCTGCAAGTGGGGGAGATGGAAGGATGAAGGATTCATGAGGTTCATGGGAATGGATTTTAGTAATACTAGGAGTGGAAGGAGTGGATTGGACTTGAGTGTCTTGGATGGATTGGGTGGATCTAGGAGTAGAATGCGGTGATTGGGTTTGGTTATCTTTGATGGGTTCGATGACTCTTGGAGTAGGAGATGGGGGTTCAATGGATGTGGTGGGTTTGATAGTTTTAATGGTTTGAGGGGTGTTAGGGGTCGTAATATCAATGATAGGTGTAGGACTGAGAAGGGTCTCAACACTAGTGACTGTGGATGATGGATTGGGATTGAATGGTTTCACGACTTCATGATGTGGAGTTGGGGATGTCTTTTTATCATAAGTCCTTGGAGAAATTCTGGAGTGAGAATTGTGCATCCTCTAGGCTTAGCTAGGGTGGTAGGAGTGGATGAAGGACTAGGGATTGGTGGAAAATTAGGATTATGGATCGGTGGACTAGGATTAGGTTGAGGAACAAGACTAGATGGAGGACTAGAAGCAGATGGAGGATTAGGATTAGAGGGGGGATTAAGATTAGATGAAGGGTTAAGGTAGGGATATTGGTATGGTGAATGAGAATTGGAGGACATGGATGATGGATTAGGACAAGAGGACATGGGTTGTGTATTAGGACAAGAGGATCTGGATGGTGGACTATAATAGAGGTTTTGGGATAATTGATTAGGATGGGAAGATTGAGATGGTGGATTAAGAGAGGAGGTCATGAATGGTGGGTTAGGATAGGAAGGTGTGGATGTTGGATTAGGATAAGAAGGTCTGAATGTAGGATTATGATAGGAAGGGGTGGAGATAGGATTAGGATGGGTAGACTAGTAAGAAGGATTAGGATAGGGGGACATGGATGGGGGATTGTAATAGGAGTATTGGGGTGGTAGATTAGGATAAGAAGATTGGGATAGGAATATTGGGATAATTGATTGGGATAGGAGGATGTGGATGTTGGATAAGAGAAAGATGTAGAGGAAGGATATGATGAATGTGTGGTCGGGGAAGATAATGGATATCCCTTGTCAAAGATAGCATAAGGAGCGTTATTAGGCATGGATGAAGATGTAATGGGATAGCTCAGAGGGGTGATTGGATTTTGGAAGACGGTTGGGGAAAGCTTACTAGAAATGATAGCATCAAGGGGATCTATTTCATATTCCTCTTGATCAACCAAACTCTCATTATCATCGTCAACGTAACTAGGATTCCCCTTACTACTATTTTTGGTTGCATTGGTGAAGGATAAGGATTCGTGATGTTGGATGGGATGGATATGGATTGAAGGTATGGGAATAGTTGATTAGAAGGAAAGAAAAGATGATGAAAAGATAAGTAGGATGAATTTGAAGAAGATGGAAGAAGGGGATCTTAAGATTTGTTTTGATATCAGAAGATCTGGGATGTAGATGGACTAAAGCTCAGATTGGGATTTTGTTGGTGTTTAAATTCGTACCTCTGGAATGTGAATTTGAAATAGACAACTATGCACAGTAAAAATGCTCTTCAAATTAGGAGGGGAAGCTCCCTCTTGCTGATGGTGTAAGAGAAAGTAAATTAAATCTAATTATCTTGTCTTTTTGGTTTAGCTAGAGCACAAGGTTTATAAAACACAAGACGTCGTAGTTGAGATTTTTTGATTAATAATTCCAACTACAACTAACCTATGCTAAAGACATTTCTAATTTCTCAAGTAATCCACAAAGCAAGAGAAAATAGAAATAAACAAGGTTTGATTCTCTGACAAAGTGCTTAAATAAACTCTTTCCCAACATACACCTACTTACTTTCAATGTAAGCTGAAATTAAGATCACAAAAGCATAACACAATAAACGTACTTAGACAAACTCTCCTCTCAACGTACATCTACTTACTTTCAATGTGAGCTAAAATTTAAGATCATATAAGAATAACACAATAGACAAAAACTTGAGACATTATATCGAGGCAAAAGAGGCTCGAGACTTTATTTCTCAAACTTTTGGAACAAAATATTACACTAAACACATGCACGAAACAATAAATTACATATAAAGAGGCTTGCAATCTTGTTCTTACACAAAGAGAACAACAATTACAACAACTACTTGTTGGCTAAAAGAGACTCAACAATTCACTATCATAAACAGAATTGAACAACACTAAATAACAAATAGAAGGCACTATAGGCTCAACGTTTTGTTATCACTAGCATGGTTGAAAATAAATGAGCAAGGCTGGTCTTATTTATAGCCTAAGCAGAGGAGTAGGGAACCCTAAAATCTCCTTGCTTTTACAACTAGGGCTTGCTCAGCAAGGAAGCTTTATTTCTAAATCTAAGAGAAGATAACATCTAACACCTAAGAAAGTAGGAAAAATAGGAAATGCCAACTATTACAATTTATCTTCTTTCTCTTATTCAAAGAATGGGTAAGAATTGTTCCAAGAATAGAAAGAAAGCGGTAAGAAAGCTTCTAGAAGAAAGTTCCTTTAAATCTCAATGACATCTGCTAAAAAGGAGGAAACTATGTCCCGATCAGCTGCATCTATACCGTCAATAGAAAAGTTGTGCTTTTCTAAGATATCCTTTCCATCTGTAATTGATCTCAAGAAATCATCAACCTCATTGGCCACTTTTTCAAACTTTGCTGACATCATGGAAATGTGACCCATTCTACCACCAACTGAATTGCAACCATCACAGCTACGAACAACACTCTGAAATTGTGTTTGGAATTCATCAAGTCCAACATAAGAATCATCTTCAAGACTGTATCGAGAAGGAATCTCTGTAACAAACTCACTGACGAAGAGAAGAGTTTTAATAACCCTTTTCCTGTAGGTGATAAAATCCTCAGATATCCTCTTGTAGGTTTTAATTTTGAAGATGTGACACTCTTTCCAAGCAAGGATCTGCCTCTTATGTTCTCTTGAAACCATTGAACCATAGGTTGTATCTAAATCTATAATGATGATTTCATATCTTGGTTTCACTTCAACCACTAACTGTTCAAACCCTTGGAGACCTTGACGTAGCTCATGAGCATTTTCTCTCAACTAAAACATCTGTGCCAAGATCTCCTTTCCTCTGACGATAAAACAGTCAATCCACTCTTGATTTTCCTTCCCACATATTACCAGCTGTCTTAACTGATGATGATCAACTTGCATCTCTAAAACATGGGGCAACAACTGAGTCACCTGTGAAGTGCCATGGACAAGGTTAGAAATGTAAATCCTGAGTTGTTGTATTTCATCCTTGAGGGATGCTTTGTCTTCTCCATCCTTGAGCACTCTTTCCTAAAGGATTTCAAATACAACTCTAAACAAACTGACATCAACATGTCTAGTGTTTTTTCCGAGATTAGCCTTCACCATCATGAAATCATCCATATCCACTTCATCTCTGTTTTTGTCTTCGGGAGGTGTAGCGGTCTCCATGATCACCTCACCATCAGGATTTCTCTCAAAGTGAACTTTCCTTTTTGCTTTCTTCTTAGGCGGTTCCTGATAGATGTTGTCATGGTCATCAAAATTCACCTGATACGAAGGTCTTCTTCTTACCCTTCCCAGGGATCTCTCAAGCCAAGAGACAATAGTATCTCCACCAACTTCCTTAGTAGGTACAATTGTGACTTCTTCATCATCTTCAATATCTAGGTCAATGTGGATTGGTGAAGACCCTGCCAATGGTATATAATCATGGGTTAAGGGCACTTCCTTTATCTCCTTCTGAGGTATGGGTTCTTCTGGAGGAGCTTCTGCTTTAGCTATTGGTTGTTCCTGTATAACAATGCCTGAAAAGTCTAACCTTCTTCTTACATTTTTAGTTGATCTACTACCCTTTGTACTTTCTTGAGACTGACTTACGCCTTTCCCTTTTGATTGTGCTATGGAAGAGGAGGGAAGTGATGACTATATCCTTGGCGGCTCTGCTACTGGGATGAATTTATTCCTTTTGAGGACTAGGAAAACCTTGTTATGTTCGAGGACCTATCTTTTCCTTTCTTCAACTGAGAGGGACTCTTTGTTAGCCTAATTGACTTGAGGAAGGGATTGATCTTCAATTCGCTTTTGGGTGTACATTGGAAGAAGCACATCCTCATCATCATCAGATAACCCTTTGATATCTTTTGACAAGCAGTCTTTCATCTAGTAAAGAGTGAGCCTGTTGTAACTATGCCTTCGCACCTCAAACTCATCTATGCAGTAAGCCTAAAAATCTTCAAGAGTGGGTAAATGAACATAATTTTTCTAAAGTCGAGTAGCATAGACGCCATGAGGGTCATATGATCATCTCTCGCTGTAAGGCTTGAGACTGAGTTTGTCTAACTCATCTCCCACAGTTTTAGCATCTGTTGTTGATCTGCATGTGTAGATTCCTAGTCCCAATGGAAAATTGAGGGCGGGTTTCTTTCTATTTCTCAAGAATGCGTGGACATCATGTGCTTTCCTTAAGAACTCAATGAAGACAACTTCATCTGATGGGTATCTCGGTAGCATGAGTGGAGCGCCGAAGAAACCATAGACTCTGAGGTAGGTGAAAGTAGGAAATTGTATAAACCAATCTGCCCACTTTGCTACTGCTGCCCTGGCGGTGGATGAGACACGCACATGCAACTCATTGTCCAAGTCTAGCACTATGTACACCAGGAAAGCCTCGTTCACCCTCTTGTAGTGATGTAGTGACTTCATGAATTCCAACTAAGGATAGTAGTTGTAGATATGTTATACGCTCAGAGATCCCTCGGTGTTCAACCCTCTGAGTTGACCTTGGTAGGCCACTAGGTAGACTAGGTAAGAAACCATATGAAACTCATGAATCTGGAAATACTCTGTTATCTACTGATGGAGGCTGTCACCGATCAAGGTGGCCCAATCATAGAACTCAGTCTTGTTCATGATAAGGGGTATGGCGTAAAACATCTAGGGTTGAAACTTTGTAGCATCTTCTTATCGAGTTACCCTATTGAGCAAGGTGATTATGATGACAATCTTGTCTTTGAATTCTCCTCGCCCAACGTTCTAAGGAAAAGTCTTATGTTTTTCCTTCATCCACCTTTGTGCAATCTTCTTACTATACTTTTCCTTGTGCATTTCCCACATCCTTTCACATTCGCCCTTAGAGATAGTGACACTTTCAGGCCAAGGAGGAATGGAAAAGCATTTCTTGATCATGTCAAGTTTCAAACTGCAGATCAATCTGCCATCTACTAACTAGATCTCCTGTGTCGCTAGATTGTAATGCTTGATGCAAGCGATTACGAACTCAAGACTCTGAATGAAAATAGGAATGGATGTTGTTGCGAGGAGTCCAGAGTGTCCCAAGTTTCTGATTGTAGTGTTTCCTGCACTGTCCAAAGCGTGTAGATCAAACACCGACTTAATGTGATGCAAGTCTGTCTCAGCTGTTTTGATGAAATCGTGGTAGAGAGTTGATTTGGTCTTGAAATCATTGGGAGTATATTCCATTTCAAAAACCTTGAAGAATGACTGTAAAATTAGGTTTAGACAAGTTTTGAACAACTTACTATTTTTAGAATGCTAGGTTTTCTCCTTCAAACGGACAAATTTTTGAATTTTTTTTCTTCTGAAATATGGGTTTTGCTCAGAATTTCATTGCAAGACAACCTAGATCGCCCATTTTTGAAAATTTTGAATTTAGACCGAAAAAGCAACAAACACTAATTTCTTCAAATTTTCATCAAAAAAGCTGACACCTGGGTTTTGCTCATAATACAATTTGGAATGAACCCAGTTGATTAGATTTGAAAAACACTGAGGGCTGATAAAAAAAGCAGCCAACCCTAGGATCTAAAATTTTCTTAAAAAAACTGTGATATGGGTTTTCTTTAGAAGATTGTTTTGAGAGGACCCAGATGATCAAAATTGAAAACCCTAGAGATTTCACTGACATGCAAGGAAAAAGAAGTTGCTACAACTTGAGAAAATTTCTTGAAAATTCTTCAAAAGACTAAGATGAAGAAACACAAATGGCTGAAAATTGAAATCTTTGACCTTCTTCAAAAATTTGATCTTTTGGATGAAAAAATATGAAAAAGCAAGGTCTTATGCTGCTGGTCTAAAAAATTTGATGAAGAATCAACAACCTCGAGCTCTTGAATCTTGAATTAAAACTTCATATTTGCTGCTCTTCTTCTCCCTTGGATGCCACCTGCAAGAATGATGAAGATTGAATGATGAAAGCCTTCTTAAATAAGCCTTAGGCTTGAGAAAACCCTACTTTCTTTTGCTTTCATGTATGCAAACCCTAAAATCCTCTGATACATCGAATTTGGACATTCTCATCAACTTGCAACTTTGAAAATTTGACTAAGGTATGGCAAGTTGGGCACCTTTTCTCTCCAGGGGCACCAACTTTCCTCAGACTTAGCCATTTTCTGGGGTTTTTCAACATTTCTCAAATTTGAACCCTTACTTTGACCTTGATCTCCAGCTTCCAGATTGATCCAATGAATGAGCTGGACGATTCATCGCGTAGCCTGATCGAATTTGAGAAGATCACCCTGGAGGCACTTCTGGCTAAGAACTTCATTTGATCCTTCAAAATCATGAGCGCACATTTCCTTCAGAGGCACTGAAACTTTACAGTGTTAGCCATTTTTGCATGATTTTCAAGTTCTTCATTTCCCTTTGATCTTTTTATGAAATCTTGATTCCAGAAGCTACATTGATCGGATTGACTGACCATCAGTTTCATTGGATAGCTCGATTGAATCTGACGAGGTGATGTTGGTGGCTATGTTGACAAATTCCATCATCTTAGGTTCCAAAACCTTGGGCGCCCTTTCTCTCCACCTTGACTAGACTTAGCCATTTCTCCATACTTTCTTCTTGCTTTTGACATTGGCTCTTGTCAAACCCTCTATTTTTCCTTTTGCATCTGATGACTGACAACTTAGATTGATGCGTTGTTGATCTCATTGGAAAGCTTGGTCAATTCAAAAGAAGTCATGCTAGAAGATTTACTGGAAAAATCATCTGTTTGGGCCTTTAAAAGCATGGGTGCCCTTCTTCACCAGGGGCGCCCATCTCTTCCATACTTAGCCATTTTCACCTGATTTCCAACCTTCAAAGTTGATCCTTCATTCTATACCTTTAGCTTTGGTCTGTATTTTTTAGAGATTGGCCAGTCAGATGCTCTAATGAAGACATCTGCTGCGAAGCTGACTGAATTTTGAAGAAATTGATCCCATATGCAAACCCTAACTGCTGAGTTAGGCCTCTCAAAAGACTGGGCACTCCTGGGCAACTGGAGCACTGAAATTTCCCAGACTTAGAAAATTCTCTGACATTTTCATGACTTTCATTCTATGTTCTGGTTGAAAACTCCCTGTTTGATCTCGAATTTCGGGTGATTGGATGATCTGATGACTGCACCGCTGGACTTACTACGGAGCTGGGAGGAAATTGAACAACTTTCCTGGGAGATTAAACCCTAATTTCATCATTTGATGTCCCAAAAAGATGGGTGTCTATTTCCTCTTGGGGAGCCCAAGTCAAGCAGACTTAGTCAAATTTCCACAGTTTTCACTTTCTTCCTCGTTCTTCGTGCATGTTCATCACTTCACCTTTTGTTCAGCGCTTGAGTGTTGAATTTGATGCCTAGAAGCTACTTGACCTCCATTGATGACTTTGGAGCTCCCAAAATGCTTTCTGAAATTGAAAAAGCAAAATAGACCCACTAGGGCAAAATTGATCGTTTTGAGATTCTGACTGCACTAGCCTAATAAGGAAGTATTTTGAGCCAATCAAAATCAGTTTGAACCCTGGCGGAAAAACTTTCTATTTTTAGAAAATTTTGCCAGTATCCGTTTTGAAAGAAACTCATAAAAAGTTACCATTTTTAGAAAATTTCTAAAAATAACAGTTTTCCTAAAAAGTAGGGATGAAAACCTGAGATCTGGGTTTTGTAGATTAGGTCGCTCTGAGCAAACCTAGATCGTGAGATTTTGGAAATTTCACGTTTTTACCCCTCATGCAAGACATGCAAACCCAAATTTTGACCTTTTTGACAAATTTAACAAGACTTTTACTCATTTCTTCAAAAAGCCTAAGTGTAGCAAATTTTTTAATTTGGGGTACAACAAATTAGATTAAAGCTCATATTAGGATTGGATTGAAGCTCATATTAGGATGGCTAGAGGATGTGATGGGATTGATTCTACACCAAGTTCAGGGGTTTTAACCAGAGGATGTAAGGTGCTGATAATTAGATTTGGCAGTTTTAAAAAATGGTCAAATTTTGCCATTTTAGGTAATTGCACAAACATATCTTTGAGAGTCCAGTTTTTTCCCCAAAACTTCCTAAAACTAAGGTAGGATGAATTGCCAACTAACATCCTAAATCTGACACATGCATTTCGAGTTATTAACGAAAATGGTTTTTCAAAAACTGAAAAAAACACTAAATTGCGATTTTGAGGATTAAGATGAAAGTTTGAAGCCCCAAAAATGTGTTGAATCGGGGGCCAACCGACTAAGAGTCGGTTGGGAATCCACGTGCCACCTCATAATGCAACCACCTGTAAAATTTCAGCCCAAACAGACACCCGAGTCAAAAGTTATGACCTCTGGAAGTTTCTGCATAAAAATCAAAACCCCTGAAACGAAGTCTAGGTGATTGGGATGGATGATTTGATGATAGATATGAACTCTAATGATGTTCTAAGATGCACCTATGCAATTCGATTAATGAAATGATGACTTTCAGAGAATGCAGATGGATTGAAATGTAGATTGCAAATGAATGGAAGATGCAAAATGAATGGAGGAAGGTCAGGTTCGCCCAACTGGAGGTCAGGTTCGCCCAACTGGAGGTCAAGTTCGCCTATTGGAAGTTAGGTTCACCCATTGGTGGGCAGGTTCGCCTATTGAAGGTCAAGTTCGTCTATTGGTGGGAAAGTTCGCCTATTGGTGGGCAGGTTCACCTATTGAAGGTCAGGTTCGCCTATTGGTGGGCAGGTTCTTCTATTGGAGGTCAGATTCACCCATTGGTAGGTAGGTTCGCCTATTGGAGGGCAGGTTTGCCCAAGTTGAGGTCAGTGTCGCTTATTCAGTGAAAGGTAGAAACAGATGCTTAGATCAGGTAAACGGGTGCTCGGAATGAGGTGACAACTGCTCGGATTGAGGGGATGATTGCTTGAAATGAGGAAATGATGTTTAGAACGAGGAGTTGAATGCTCAGAATGGGTAATCGGGTACTCGGAACGGGCAAACAAGTGCTTGAAATGACTGAATGGAAGGTGAAAATGATTGTTTGGGAGGTAGGTTCGCCCAAGTTGGGGCAAGTTTGCCCAAGTTAAGGGCAGGTTCGCTTATTGGTGAAAGATGAGTATGAAATGAGTGATCAGATCAGGCGAACAAGTGCTTGGAACAAGGGGATGAATGCTCAGATCAAGGAGAAAAATGCTTGGGATGGGGAATGGGTGTTCAAAACGGAGAAATGAATGCTCAGAACGAGCAAACGAATGCTTAGAATTAGGGAACGAATGGTTGGAATAGGCGAACAGATGCCCAAAATGGCTAAAGGGAGAGTGAAAATGACTATTTAGGGGGCAGGTTCGCCCAAGTTAAGGCCAAGTTCACCCAAGTTGTGGTTGGGTTCTCCTGTTCAATGGAAAGATTGACAATTATGACAGAAATAGACTGCAAAATGACTAAGACAAAGGGCAGGTTTGCCTTTGTTGAGGGAAAGTTCGCCCCTATTGGGGGAAAGGTCACCTCTGTTAGTTGACTTGGACTTAATTAAGATGAAAACGACTATGGCAAAGGGCAAAAAATACAACAAATAGCGAGCAATCGACAAGGCTGACTTGATTCAACATAAATGCACTGGTTTTGCTCAAAGAAAACAATACAAACAATACAAGCCTAAGATTAGTGAAGAGTGTATGGCTAACACGATCCTCTAACTAGGCTAAACAAGACAACTAGGGAGTCCTCGATATACGCTCGGTACGTGAGGCACAAACCATGAACACCAGCCCGTCACAAACATGAATCGGGAACCCCAGCGAAATACTGAAGGCTCGAACCAACTCTTCACGTCTATCTAGGTATCACCCTAGTTTCTATGCTCTTCTAGATACAACATGACTAGATTGAGGTATAGCTTTCACTCTCCCCCCTTTGTATACCTTGCCAGTATGCGTGGTTGGGATTGTCGCTTGGGGTGATGAAATCCCCAAGCAGGTCTCGCTAAGAAGAGAACACTAACCGTTCTCGGCTACTCCCTAGGCTCACACAAAGTGCAAGAGGAAAGAATGAACGAGATAGTGCCCCTTGGGTGACACAAAGAACTTGCAAACACGGAAAACAATGTGTGTTGACTCCCCCTAATTAGATCTATGTGCCTAGATTAATAAGCAAAAATGCTAAACAAACTAAACTAACCAAGCTGGAAATGATCGATTTGCAAGAAAAGCGTTAGTATTTTGATCTCCACTCTTCAACAAGCATGAAGCAAGTTGCACAAATGTTAGGAAAAACACGCACACACTCACCAACAGATAACGTTAGGGGTTAGTACCTCAAAACGATGAAAAATGAAAGCTAGAAATGAAGTTTAAACTGTTGTTTTACCTTGCAAAAACCTCAGTCTGGGCAGGTTTTCCCCTGTCTGGGGCAGGTTCGCTCCTCTACAGGGCAGGTTCACCCATTTATAGGGCAAGTTCACCCATTTATGGAGCAAGTTTGTCCATGTAGAAAACTGAAAGCAAAAACTATATGTTGCTCAGATGGGTGACTCTGCAAGGCAGGGTCGCCCCTGTCGAGGGTAGGTTCGCCCAACTTAGGGTAGGTTCACCCCTGTTCAAGTCAGGTTCGCCCAACTTAGAGCAGGTTCACCCTTGTTCAGGTCAGGTTCGCCCCAATTGGGGGCAGGGTCGCCTCTCTGCAACCTGAACCTACAAAACGTCAAACAACAGAAAACATAAAAGAAAGTGACCCATTTGTAGGTCCCACCGGGCGTGCCAAAAATGTGATCAAGAGTTGTTAGCCTATCTCCATGATGCAAAATAGAATGCAAAAGACAACAAACAACATTTAACACCTCAAGATAGGGCTACGCTAAACTTAAACAAAATAAAGATAAACAAGTAGATTTTTACCTCGTTCAAGTTGCTCCTTGGTTGGCCCTTTGATGATTGATGTTTTGTGTGATCCTTTGATGGAAAGAGTGCTAAAAGTGGATGCAAAATAATGAGGGTTTGATAAGGATTCAAATGAGAGATGTGGGTATTTTGATGGATCAACATTATGCATCTTCAAGCTCATGCATTCAAACTTCAACTCTCATACACTCATACTATCATCCACCATTGTTGAATCCTCAAGCTCTTGCATCCATTTTGTTGATCCATCAAAATACCCACATCTCTCATTTGAATCCTTATCAAACCCTCATCATTTTGCATCCACTTTAAGCACTCTTGCCATCAAAGGGCCAACCAAGGAGCAACTTGAACAAGGTAAAAATCTACTTATCTTTATTTTGTTTAAGTTTAACGTAGCCCTATCTTGAGGTGTTAAATGTTGTTTGTTGTCTTTTGCATCATTTAGATAGGCTAACAACTCTTGATCACATCAACGATGCAAGTTTTAAGGAAATGAGTTTTCTCTAAATAATTGATAATGTCCCTACACATGTTTTCATGGCTTTAGGTGTCCCGATTTGCGCGCAGTGAATTTCCTCCATTTGGACGACAAGTGAAATCAAAATTTATGTATTTTCTAATGTTTCAAAAATGCTAATATTTAAAATATTTTAAATTTTATTGAAATGTATTGCAAATACAAGTGCATGTAAATTGGTTTTAGGGAAAAGTTAATATTTTATATATTGCAAACTTTATACTTTGCAAATATTAAAAGGTAGCCTTACTTCCCTACGAGCTTGTTGAAAGAGTTGTCGACAACACCAGTTTCTTGCAGAGAAGTGAGGAGAGGAGAGGGAGATGTGAGAAGGGATAAAATATTAAACTTTATAAGGGTTCAACAATAATGTCTTCTTGCTTTCATCAATACTTCCTCGTCATCCCGCAGATGGAAGAGAGACCACCAGAGGATGGTTGTGGGGGTGCGGGCAAGTTGAGAGATGGGAATTGCTAGGCATGTGAATGTTTTAACAGAAGTTTCCATCCTATTTTGTGGATCAAAAGTGTAGATTCAACCTCCAAAATGCCGCCTGCAACCTTTCCAATGTCTGGGCTGTTCTTTTTTATGTGTTTTGGGCATGTTTTGAGTGTTATTTGACTGGAAAAATGCATAATAATTCCTTGCATGACGGGGCCAATTTTGGAGTTGTTTGTGGATTGAAAAATGTGTTCCATTGCTGTGTGGAGGGAGCTGAAAGTGATTTTAATCACATTTTTTTTGTCTTCAGGTGGATTTTTAAAGATATTTGCAAGATGGGAAATGTTAATGCAACCTCAAGAAAGATGCCTGAACCATTCCTAATGTATTAGAAGCTTTTTTAATAGGGATTCAAATGTTTTTGAATATTTGGTGATGCCAAAAATGCAAAAAATTCATTAATAACGCCCCTGCACTGTAAAAAATGACCTAGTTATGATAAATGTATGAATAGGAAGCTTTCCCTGCTTGCTTGTGGGAACAAATGGTGACATCAACAGAGGATGGCAAGGAAGTGGGTAGGAGTTTATGAAAGGTTTTAATTTTTTTATTATTTTATGAAGCCTTCCTTTGTATTGCAAATATTTTATTCTGGGCTTTATAAAGTGTTTGCCCACCAACCCACACATTTTTTTGCTGCCATCGTCAAAAGGAACGGGAGAGTGGGTATTGGTGGAGGCTTTAAGGTGGGCCCCATGAAGATTTTAAGAGCCCAGTGGTTTAGATGGTTTATTGTTTGAAAGGCCTTCATTTGTTTTAAAAGGAAAAACATGTAAAAATTAAGACTTGCCCTATAAAGTGTGATTAAATGGTGTAATTTTAAAAACAAATATTTTTAAATGGTGCATAGGTAAAAATTTTATATTGCCAAGTAACAAGGTTAAAAAGCTTCCACTATAAATTTATAATATTTTATTTATTGGAGATGAATATGCAAAGTGCAACATAGCAGAGGAGGAGTAAAAGGCTTTCACAAGAAAATAGAACCACTTTCACAATACAAGGTAAAATGGAGTAGGAGTAAATCTTCAGCTACAGGGCAAAACAAATGGGTAAAGATTTTTCACGGTCAAGGTAATTTTCATAATGAAGGATTTTGTCGGTGGCAAACAAATATTTTTCAACTGCAAAATAAAGAAGAATGATGGCTCTTCGGGGTGGAGAATTTTTTTTTGTTAGAGAGCAAGTGAATGCAAGATGCGTGAACCAAGGAGCAGATTGAAGTTTCTTCAGGAAGCAAAAGCAATTACAGATCAATAGAGAAGAATGGATCTAGGTGTCAATTGTAGATGTATTTTTAGGGTTTCTCGTTCTTCTATATCTTCTTTCTTCTTCTCATTTGTAAAGCATTTTGAACTTCTAAATTAGGAGAGTAAGGTAGAATAGTGCTGAGTCTGAGTCATGTATAGAATATGCAAATTGTATTAGTTTGATTTTATGAGAAAGTGGTAACCAATTTATGCAGAAATATATTACTATTATTAAATTGTCTCCAAATTTGTAAGATTTTCATCATATGAATTCAATATATCAAGTATGTTTGGATTTGTCATTGCAACTTTCTTGTGATTGTGTTGTTTGGCCATGGTTCTCTTTCAGGTAAAGAGTTAAATTACTTTGATCAAATAACTATGATTTAGAGCGCACAAGTGGGATTGCTAAGCAGAATTTTATAACAAGATGAGTGAATTTGTTAATGTAAGGGATTGACATATTTTAAATCCATTGGTTGATCTTAGTTTGCTAATCGGGTCTCTATTGCAGTTTTATATTTGACTCCATGGCCCATGATTAGGCACTGATCTATCTCAAAGCCTAGGACATTTTCAGAAACAAATCAAATCATATTAAATCTCTGTTACCTTGGTCCTTTTGCTTTGTTATTTAATTTATATTTGTTCCATGTATCTTCATGATATTTGAAAGAGTATAGAGGCTGAATGTGAGAGAAGTTTGCCTACTAACCCTCTATGTGTTTAAGATGAAGATATCTAAATTATGTGTTCTCAACAATGTTTAATGAAAATGGGATTATGCTTGAACCTAGAAGGATATAAAATAACCATCACTCATATACCTAAGAACTATCCACTTTCATAGGTCTGTAGTTTGTTGCTTGGAATAAGTTTATCTTAAAATTAGACCTACAATTAGTAGCACCCTCCTAAGTCTTGTGGAGCTCAAAGTGTAGAAGGCTTTCATAGCCTTGTTCGTTGGTTTTTCTTGTCTTCAATCCATTGATAGTGCAGATTCCTTGTCCTAAATATTCAATCCCATAGTTTAGACATTGCGTTTCTCCTTAGGATTGAAGGTTGCAAGAAAAAGAACCAACACTTGCAATTATTTGAACTTATAGTAGAACCCAAAACACTAATATATATGTATGAAAGTAATTGAGCATAGTTGGAAAATAATTAATATATACTACACAATATTGGGGGTGCTAAATATGGGCAGCCATATACATCCATGCCATTGGCATTCCCGTGGCAGGATCATAACCAATTATTTGGAAAATAGAATAGAAGGTTCTTTGGAAGTAAGGAACAAAATAGCTAACAGGGAAAGACTTTTTATCATGTTTGAGAGTAAGACTGAATTCTTGGGTCAAATGTCTTCATGCCTGCTCAGTTTCAGGCCCCCACGATGAGCTCTAATGGGTGTTATTTAATTATCTTTTGACTACAATCGGGTCAAAATTGGTGTTTCAAAAAGTTTCAAGTTTTGCAATTCTAAAGGCGACCCATTTATCCTTTTGATCCAAAACATCTCCAACCCCATTTTCATCAAAAGTGGAGATCATATGATGCATTATTTTAATGCATTTCAGTCTTGGCAAAGGTATCCAACAGGCCAATTTACAAAGGAGGTCTTAGAAATCTTTCGACAATGCAATTTTTGAGGAAGTGGATTTTCTTTAAATAATTGATAATGTCCCTATGCAAATTTTCATGGCTTTAGGTGACCCTATTTGTTCACAATAAATTTTCCCTATTTGGGATGCAGTCGAAATTAAATTTTCACTATTTCCTAATGTTCAAAATTGCACATATTTAAAATATCTTGCATATTTTAAATATTATAAAAGAAAAAATGCAGGGGAATAAAGTCATTTTAGGGAAACATCAAATCTTTTAAAGCTTTAACTTTATAAAGGAGAGCTTTTCTTGCTTGCCTGTGAAAGAAATGCTCACGGCACAGGGAAGCAGGGAGAATGCTAGGAGGGTAGATTTTGATCTGCAATTTCTATTTCAGTTAATATTAAGGTATTTCCCTCTCCATTGAGGCGTATCTGATGGATTTCTGTAGGATTTGAGTAGAGAGTTTTGTCTGAGAGGTTGTGAATCACGTTTTTGGCTTTCTGACAAATTTTTGGAGGTCTATTTGAGCTCAGAAATTGATGATTTATGGTCTGAATTCATCCACTGACCATTCCTAGTGCCTAGGAGGTGTTTTTACCCATGTTTGTGATGGATTTCAAGTGCCAACATTGCCAAAAACGCCCCTGCATTAGAAAAAATGAGCCATCAATGAATGCATTGGGAAAAATTGAATTGGAGGCTGCTGATTTTGGTTATTTGTCATCTCAAAAAACTAAGAGCAATCAAGAAAGAGCTTCGATGGAGGATAGAGTTCCACATTGACTATTGTAAGTATTTGTTCGATTGCTGCCATGCCAAGGAGAACCAACAAAATGAGGATTTAGGGAAAACAAAGCAAATCAACGAAGGACAGAGAAGAGCCAACGTGGAGGAGCCCTCACCATAGCCTGCTAGCTCGTGAGGAGAAAGGATGATGTCAACATAGAGGCACGGGGAAGCGAGGAAGTGAGGTGTGAAGCTTTATTTTTAAAGTTTTAAATTATGTTGCCCATGAGCCCGGGTGATTCTTTGATGCCATATGAAAATGAAACAGGATAGCGGGGATTGGTGAGAGCTCATGGTGGGGCCCGTGCATAAAGCTTTAATGTATTATTGCCCAAGGAAGGAATTTTGGAGTTTTCACTATTTTAAAAGCAAAGTTTTAAAATATAACGTGAAAAGAGAAATAGCTGGGGAGACGAGTTTAGTGCTCGAGGAAATAATTAAAATTTTTACGAGACAAGTAAAGAGTTTAGGGCAAAGTGTGAAAGCATGGGTGAATATATTATAATAAGCCCGAAGTTAAATATTCAAAGGCCTCCATTTTTAAAAATAAGGAAATAATATTCTTTGCTGGAGAAAAATATGGTAAAGAAAGTGACACGGGTAAATAATTTTAAAAGGCCCGATTAAGTGAATTAATTATTCACTTTATGAGCAAAGGTTTTCTTTGCTGGGGGTGAATGAGTTTTCACTGATAAAATAATTTTTACTTGGGCTGGGCAAATATTAAAAGAAGAAAAGCTTCTTCACGGGAAAGTTATTTTCTTCAACTGTGAAAAGACAAAGAGCAGAATAATTTTTTTTATAGAGGAGCAGACTATTGGCAACTTGGGTAAAATGGAGTGACGGTTTTCACAGTCAAGGTAAATTTTAGAGTGAAGGACTTTGTCGGTGGAAAACTGATATTTTCAACAGAAGGGCATAATGAAGAGGGTCATCATGAAGGGAATACTTTTCTGTTAGAGGGAAAGTGAATGCAAGATTTAAATATAAGAACACAACAACAAATCATTCAAATTTATGGTAAACCATCCCCAGGTGGGAAAGGAATAGGTAGGAATCGACCTTTTTCCTAGGTTGGCAAGAAGCATAGCTAACCAACCACCAAACTAAGTTTGATTACAATATGGAAATGTTTCATGCAACCTAGTGTCAACATGTTTTGACAACTTTGGTCCAATGAAATTAACTTCATAAATTATAACCCTCTCATCTGCTTTAGTGTTTGTGGTGGTTCCATGTCTAGGATGGCTTTTACCTTTGTTGGATCAATTTCTATCCCTCTTTACGAGACAATGAAGCCAAGAAGTCTCCATGATGTGACCCCAAAGACACACTTTTTCAGATTTAGATGTACCTTGTATTCTTTTAGCTTGTCAAAGATGGGTCCTAAGACTTGTATGTGCTCACTTCTTTTCTTTTATTTTTCCAAAATATCGTCCACATAATCTTTGACTGTTTTGTGGATCATGTCATGGAGGATGAGGGTCATTTCCCTTTGATAGGTTGCTCCCCCATTCTTTAGCTCAAAGGGAATTACATTCAACCAATAGGTTCCCCATGACAAGTGAACACAGTTTTGTGTTGGTCTTCCTTGGTGATTATGATTTGATTGTAGCTTGAAAAACCATCCATGAGTGACAACATTTCATGCCCAATTGTTAAGTCCACGATGAGGTCAATATTGGGAAGAGGGAAATCATCCTTCAGACATTCCTTGTTTAAGTCTCTGAAATCAGTGCATATTCTAATGCCCCCAATGGGTTTTGAGACTAGTACTAGGTTTGAAACCCACTTAGAGTAATCTATTAGTCGGATAAATCCAACTTCAAGAAGCTTTTGTAACTTGAGTTTGACCAAGAGTGCTATCTGAGGGTGCAACTTCCTTAATTTATGTTTGATTGGCCTAGCTTCAGGATAGACTGCTAAGTGATGAACAACCACTTCTGGGTTGAGGCCTGGCATATCTATGTATGACCATGCAAAGTTAGATCTGTGCTCTTTCAGGAATGCTACCAGGTTCTTTTGTTCTTCGTTCAACAAAGACTTAGCATAAAAGTGATCTTTGGTGCTTCTTTTGTTCCCACATTGACTGAAGTGGATTTTTCTGTTAGTATTGCTAACTTCTCCAAATGCATTGCACTAAGGGGGAGATTGACTCTGTCCTCCTTAGGCAGAGAGGTTTTCACCATTGAATGTGTTCTTTGTTTTTACTTTTTTAGGATCAGAAAGTGCCACAGTGTGGTTTTCACTTAAAGACCAAAATTTATTTGCATTTCATCAATTTTGTGAATGAAAGATTCAATCGCCTCCCCTTAGGACACTTATGTATCTAGCTCTATGTCAAAACCGACTTTGTGATCTGCCCATGTTAAGTTGTCACAGAGTCCCATGAATTTTGAGATCGCTTCATCATTTTTGAATAAATCTAGAATTGGTGGTTCTTGTTGGTCCATGTCAATGAGTTGTGGGTAGGCTAGGCGTATTTCAGTTGGTCGATTGCTTGGATCAAATGATGTAATGGAAATCATGAAGAGGGAGTTGTTTTCAAACAGGTTAACAACATCAAGGGGAAAGTCATCTAAGGTTGTATCACGTGATGTAGGTGACCAAGAGGAAGCCTCAACTCATTTAGTGAAAGTACCTTTGCAAATAAGTGTGACCTTGCTAGTAGTACAACCTAAGCCAAGATTCTTTAGACATTTCTCAAGAACAATGGGTTTTAGTAAACCATTATCATTTTGTCCTAGCTTCTCATTCTTGTTATATCCCATTCCCCTCATGAGCTGCAAGCCTTTGTTATCATCTTCCATAGGGAGAGTGGGGACATGTATTTCATCTTGATAGAGGAGCTTAGAGATATTGCCCTCATTGACATCTTCTTGATTAAAATCCCCCCATTTGGTGAAGGTATTAGTTTCTATCTTGATATTTTCTGGCTCTTTGATGTCAGATATAGGTTTCCCATGAGATTGAGGAGGAATAGGTAGCTCTCCTAAGACAAAGGTGTTCTTCGTTAGCTTTTAGTTCCCACAACCATCATCTTGAATTATTTCTTTGATATCAAGTATGTTATGCACAATGAGTGCCTTTGTCTCATAAGTAGATGTAAGGGATGATGGGTCAACAAATGAGGTGGAAGGTGTAGGTCCTTTGTCATTCTTGGGTACTTAGGGGATTTTATAGAACTTGGCTTCAATATTTTTACAATAATAAAAAGGCTTGGGATCTGCATGGATAGTAATATTTCTGCCCTCAAAAGGAAACTTCACACATTGATGATAAGTCGAGGCTACAACTTTTAGAGCATGGATCCAGGGTTGACCAAGCAATATGTTGTAGGGAATATCCAGGTCCAACACTTGACATGTAGTTTATGCGACGAGAGGGCCTACTTGGATGGGGAGTGAAATGATACCTTGTGATACCCATTCTTGGTTATCATATGCCTTGATGGTGGTACTCTTTGTATTCTCAATAGTATCCTCTGAATAGCCCAGACTTTTGATCAGCTAAAGGGAGAAAATGTTTAATCCAACACCTCCATCTACTAAGACTCTTTTGACCTTGTTCTTATGGATGACAACTTCAAGGTGTAAATCTCGGTTATGAGATGGTTGTGATGGTAGGTCTTGCTCGAAGAAGGTGAGAAGATGATTAGTGATGTGTTCTACGATAGATTGAAACTGATCGGTATCAATATCCTTGGAAAAAAATGACTTTGATAAAGCTTTCTCCAAGATTTCCCTATGCGCGGGTGATAGCCTCAAAATTTTGAGAATTAATATCTGGGCGGGGGTCTTCTTGAGCTATTCTAAGAGATTATACTTGATGGTGCTTGCTATTGGTTGAGTAGGTTGTGCTCTAGATTGGGATGGGACTCCTTGAATGGTGACTTTTCCATGTGGCGTGGTGACTCCACACTCTACACTATGCCCTTTGATGGTGACGAAAATGATGACATTATCATAGGAAGCAACTATGTTGGAATAGGTATGTTGCACGTTTGTGTAATCCTTAGATTTCCCAATGTTGTTTGCTTTGTTATGATATGGCATAGGGTTCTTGTGTATCTTAAGATCCTAATTCCCAAATGGTACCTCAACAGATATGGTATCATTCTCTATGATGTCTTGGATAATGTTTTTGAGCCTCATGTAGTTTGTTGTTTTGTGTCCTTTGATCTTATGAAAGTCATAAGAGGTCGTTTACGTTGTACTAGGATGGTTTCTCTTGTGGTTCTTGATAGTTTTCAAAGTTAGGAAGTGTTATCAGATTTGACTCTACCAACTTTTTCATGATGGTTTCGATGGGTTCAAATAACTGTGTGTACTTGCATTTAAGATAGTAATTCTTGTTTTCGGTGTTATTGATTTGATTGTTCTGCTGGGGTGTCATTTACTGCACAGTCGGTTGGAAGTTAGCAACTTGATTGTTGATAAGTAGGAGGTATTTTTCCACAGCGTGTCAAATTATGATATTGCTATCAGGATTCAACCGTGTAGTTTCGAGTCAAACTCATTGACCCATGTTTCATGAGTAGTGGTTCAACAAGAACCCATCTCTCATGATATCGAATGGTCCACTTAGCACTCATTGCATCTAGGTGATGCTCATAGAGGTGAAGCACTGGTCTGTCCCGGGAGGTCACCCATCCCAGTACTGCCCCAGTTCAAGCGCGCTTAACCAGCTCGAAACTACACGGTTGAATCCTGATAGCAATATCATAACTTGATTGTTGTTTGGCCTAGGAGCACTTAAGACTAGTTTAGCATCTACCACACCATCATTTGTTACGTTCTTGTTATTAGCCCATACACGAGGCTTGTTATTTGAACTAGTTGATGGGTAGTTCTCTTTATAAGCTTGAGTGTTTCTGTACGAGATTAGAGCTCTCTCGATGTTAAGGGCTTTAGGGACAAGCTCGTCATATGATGTGATGCACTACATTTTCAAGTGGAAGGATAGATCTGGATCTATATTTTCTATGATGATTCCCACTTGTTGTTCATTGGGAAGAGGCCACTTGCTTTTACTAGCTCTTTGTCTCCATCATTGCAAGAAATTTGTGAAATTTTCCCCTTTGTTTTGTCTAAGAGTGTATAATTCCTCTAGACTGATGTCCATGTCAAGATTGAAGGAGAAGCGATCGATGAATTTATTAGTAATTTCTTGAAAATTTTTGATACCGGGAGACAAATGAGATAACCAATCCATAGCAGGACCTGTTAAACTTTGAGGGAATAGGCGCATTAAATATGAATCATTGTAAGCAACCTCCATACATAAGACTTTGTCTCCCTTTATATTTATCGAATTTGGGGATTTCAAAACTAGGAGGGAATCGTACCATTGCTATGTTTTGGTTGAATGGATAGGGACATAGATTTTGTGTATGAGGCTTCTTTTCCTTTCCAATGCGAAGGTCTTGTATTTCTTGTGATAGCGCCTTAAATTGCGATGCTGGATCATCTTGTAGATTTGGTGGGGGAACATATGGTGGGATGATAAATGAGTTATACGTGGGATTTTGATATGAGGATGTGTTGTATGGGGTGTATGGTGGGGTAGGATTTTGTGAAGGTGATTGGGGTATTGATGTATATGTTCTTAACACATTTGGATTGATGATGTGTGATTGAGGATTATAATAGGAACCTTGTTGTTGTTGTTGTTATTGGGCATATTGTTGAGCTAGTAAGGCTTGTTGTTGTTGTTTCCAAACTAGGGCTTGTTGTAAGGCTAAAGCATGTGCTTGCAAGGTGGGATCAGGTGGTTGTTGGAACATTGATGGAGGATTGTGGGTGTTGATATTTTGAGTGGGTAGCATATTGGTGATGAGAGATTGGGGATTCCCTTGGTTCAACATTTCTTGTAAGATAGTGGATTGAGGTGGAGGAATGTATGTTTGAGATCTTGTTGGATTGTGCATAGTAAAAGGGATTGTGGAAAAATATGAGGATGGTGCCATTAGATTGTGCGATGGAAATGAAACACTAGGACATTGAGTCCATTGATTAAATATATTTCCTTGTCCCATGCCTTGAGGATTCCCCTGTGTAAGGGATGTAGTTAATGTATTGCCTGTATTGACATGATTTGTCACCAAGGGATTGCTTTGGGATGAGTTGATAATGGATGGGACAAATGTGTTTTGTGAAACCAATGGTATGGATGAACCAAATAGAGGATTGGATGAAGATGTCCTTATCTGCATTAAGGGTTGATTATGTGGTATGATACTAATACGCCCTTGTGTGCTGTTTTGAGATACTAGATCTATACTACTTTGAGTGATGGTAGGCACACTTGTGGTAATCATGAGTATAGATGAAGAGGGATGTCCCCGATATGTTGAAGTAGTTGTGGAATAATGAATTTCATAGGTGTGTATGGATATTTAGGATCTTTGGGAATGGGAGGAACACCAAAGGTCGGTGTCCAAGTGGTTGTTGGAGGTGGAGGATTGGTTTCAAGTGTACCCACAAGTGTGATGTTTTCAAATGAAAGAGGATGAACAAATTATTTAGCAAGGATTGTTGCAATACCAGGAATGTAGGTTTGATGTAGCCCTAGTGATGGAGTTGCAGAGCCCTGTGTCAAATTTTGTGCAACAAATGATGGGGAGATAGGGGCTACATTTTTAAAGGCTTGATGTTCCATGAGTTCTTCCCTAGTTAGTTTAAAGGGATTGTTTGTGATATATTCTATCTCATATGGCCTTGATGGTGATTATGGTTGTTGTGATGGGGTAACTTGACTTCTCGAATCAAATTCTAAAGGATTTGGATCACTTGAGGTAAATGTAACTTTTGTTTTCTCCATGATTCTCTTCTGTTGTGATCTCATCTTTACCATAAATTTTGTGTCACCTTTGGGAGAGTTGTGTTGTGATTTGTGATGTTTGAACTCTCTAGTTGACTCAAATATAGGTAAAAGGGATGTTCTAAGTCTTTTTTGAGCAATGATAATAATGGGGGGTGAAAAGATGGGTGATATGGAGAGTGATCTTTGTAAATGTTTTGGGACAACACTTTTTACTTAAGTTTGATGTTTTGATGTTGGGATACAAGATGTTGATGAACTTGTTAATCTTTAGGGTAGACTTGTGACCTTCAAGCTGGAGTAGTTAAAGGATGATAACTAATTTGTCTAAATGCATGGAAAAGGATACATTTCACATACAAAATAGGCAAGTTAGGGGTTGATTTGATTGATGTTAAGTCAAAAAGTGGTGTGTTTAAAATTTTGCAAAGTTTGGTGAAGTGAAGGATGGAATTTGATGAAGGGGTGGATGAAATGTTTGACCCAATGTTGACCTATAGTGAACCTTTGTTTTGACAAGACCAAGGTAGTGAAAATGATGCTAGACCTAAATTTTTTAGATCCCAAAGAGTAATGATGGCCTAAATGAGGGGATAGATATGGGTAGGTAAGCCTATTCAGTTCCTCCTAGCTCGAGCACAATAGTTCCTCAACAAGATGTTGCGATTGCGATAAAGTATTAAGGCCCACTTCCTACCAAACTTGGAATTACGATACTTATGTCTGCAATGGCGGGATGTAGATCTTTCCCTACGAATTTTGACTATGTGATGGATCATGTGAGAAATTGGAAACGTTGGAAATGACTAGGATTTTGATAGTAATAGAAGGAATACAAGTTTGGATTATTTCCTGAGGCACATTTGTAAAATTTGTATACCAACCTAGTCCTAGTTTTGTAAAGTGCCCAAAGATGTTTCTTGAGAGCTTTTGGACTAAGATGTCTAAGTCTGAAATGATGATTTGTAGACCTTACTTTAGGGATCCTGACTTTGCGTGAGATCATTTAGAAACAGTTCAAGTTTTATAGAAGAAAGGGAGATATTTATTGCCACATGGGTGGTGGTAATATGGGCCTTCCAGCCTCAATATTAGCTTGTTCCTCTTCTTTGTCTAAAATGGTTGTTGTGTTTCTCCACTGGGTAGGTGTTTCTTTTGTTTCAAAAGTGAAGCTTCTCAAACTACTAATAAGATCGGTTTGTTCTCCATTAATGAGTTCAAAGTTTGGTTGAATGATAGCACCTGGAAGATCAGGTTGTTCAACGGGAGCAATCGGTCTCCAAAGAGTCATGTGGGGTTCATTTGTGTCAAGTTTATCTTTCTTAAGTGAATTGATTTTACCACAAACACTCATCTTGATTATGTTTTCAAACTAAATGTTTATGTCAAGAACGTCATAACTTTCACAATGTCCATTTCATGAAAATCATGAGATTGAAGCCATAATTACCTACATATGTTGTCTTTGGGAAATGTGGATTGAGATATAAGTCTTGATATTTAGAAATCTCTAAGGATAAATCCTTAGGACAAACAGTAATATCAAGGCTAATTTCAAGAGGTATCCATATTTTGGCCAAAGTGTTTGAAATTTTGTGGAAGATAGTGAATGTTTTTGTAACGCTTTAAAACCAAGAAATGTATCAAACTGACTCACAATCATTTATAATCCTAGGTTCGAAATGGCTATACTTGTTGAGTCCCCACTTGGATTTCTCTAAACACTAAACAATGTGAATAGTTAGAGATTTGGCGACACTGGCTCTCCTCCACGACACACATTTCTTGGGACCACCAAATCTCAAAATCCTTAAAATCTGGAGATCAAGAGAATTTTTTTGTTTCTACAATTGAATGGTAAGAACATGGGGCAACTTCAAAATGACCGTTCTTGTACAATAAGTATTTTAGGATTTTGGATTCTAAACAATGGTTCGTAGTAAGGGCTTCTAATTTAGGGAGTACTGTGATAAACTCCATCAAGAGGTCTCCCAACCCTTAGAACAAGGGATTTACACATCATAAAGATACTGGGGGAGAGCTACCATGTACTGCATCCCATTGATCACAATTTTCATTGCAACCATAAATTTATATAGCAGTTCAGAAGAACTTGGCTTTAGTTCATTACTGCTTGGGGTGTTCCCTCCTTTCAAAGTGGGGAGGAAGGCCCTCTAAGGATAAACAATAGCGAGGAAGTACGTTTGTAGTTCGATCATCCTAGTTTCACGTGAAATTAGGAGAGAACACACACCATGCCTTTTTCTCACTCACAAAGGGGTTTAGTTTTAATCCAAATTGAAAGATGTAGGTGATTATACAAACTGTTAAGGAATTTTTCTATTTCTCAAGATTGCCAAATGACACGAGAGAATTGCATATGCATTCAATAACAAAAGTGTAAATAAGAAAACATAACAAACAATTGTAAATTTTAACCCCTAAGCTAAGATGACTTCATTTTATGCACCAAACAAAATATGAAGTTGCCTTGTTCAATTTTAAACCCAAAAGACAATGATGAGACGAGAGTTAAATTTTAATCTTGTTTGAGCATTTGTTTTAAACCCAATTGAAATTTAGCGAAGTCCTAGAGCAGAAAGTGGAAAGCATAAAAAGTTGGGTTATAATTGCCCCAAAGCGTCAAGCGCTTGTTACAATCATAGAATTTCAAGATAAAAAGGCTTTCTTCGCTTTAGCTCTATGTTGTCTAACCTACAAAACCTTGTTAGTCTAACAATCAAAAGAATGTTAGAAGTGCATTAGTGATATGATGAATCGAGAAAATTAAAGCACATGTCAAGAAAAATGATCATAAAACTTCTTACCTTGGTTGGGTGTCGCTGAACACGATAGCGTCGTGATTTGAAATCTGGGCATCACTCTGGTAAATTGGCGTTGCTTTGCAGCAAAAATAGAGAGCACAATAGCGTCGGTATTTTGTTGGGTGTCGCTCTGGTGAATTTGTGGGGCATCATTGTTTGAAGTCTTTGATACCTTTATATTAAATTAGTGTCGCCATATTTAAATCGGCGCCAGTGCATTTAATAAACGTCGTTGTTTCAAATTGGGATAATGTCGCTATATGACAACGCTCTTCAAAGTCCATTGCTATAGTTGATTTGGGCGTCGCTGTATGCTACAAAAAAGGAAATGAACGAAAATTGAGCTAAAAATTGATTAAATTGACAATTTTCCCTCCTTCTAGCGCCAAAATGTGAGACAAGGATTGTCAACGTGGGTCAATTACATTTGATCCATGATGAATCGAAGCATAATTTAACCACTAAACCTTAATCTCAAACAAGATCATTCAAATTGAAAGTTTAAACTAAGCATTTATTGAAACTGAAAACTACAAAATATGAAAGCAGTTAAATGCCTACTCTAACCCATTTAAAACTTATCCTATTTTAGAATTGGTGTCGTGTTGATGTGGAACAATGACCCTTTCCAATTCCCATGATTAGTGAGCCTGTTTCAACCGATACTATGGAAGAGAATCGATGAAACCATTGTGATAAATAGATGAAAACCTAATTTATGCTAAATTAAACATGATGCAAGCTAAATTAACATGATTTTATGCTAAAATTGATCTAATTATGCAATTTCTCAGCTAATCTAAGCTATTTCTAAGCTAAAAAATGGAAACCATAATTTATAAACAAGCTAAGATGGATGCATGAAAGCCATTAATGGATGATTTAAGCTATTATGCAACTAAAAATGAACTAAAATATGCTAAAAGTGAGTAAAATATTAGTGTGAGTGTGAGTGAATTCAACAACATAAGTTTGCAATTGATAGATGGATCCATTTGTCTCCAAATAGTGACCTATTTATAGGAAAGCAAATGAGAAATGGATGACTGAAATCAAAAATATTAATCAACGGCCAGGGATGGAGGAAAGAAGAGGCGTGGATCATGGATTCTCATCAATGGGTGAGAATGCAAGATGGGTTTGATCAAGGGCTCACATTTGTTCCAAACAAACACACTTTTGACCTACAGACATAGGTCACAAGGTGACTTGTTCAAGAGGTCACAAGTTTAGCTTGCTCAAGAAGCCAAGTGAGATGATTGGAGGAGAGAGAATATTCTTTGGAAGGTTTAATCATGCAATTAGGGGATTTAGAAGAATAGTCATTAAATTAAATGATTTAATGAATGGGGAAAGGCACGATATGATATTTAATTAAATAACTTAGGGTTATTTAATTAAATAAGATGGCTTAGGGGATTAAATTAAATACTTTGATTTATTTAATTTAATAGGATGAAATGTTAGTGCGGAAAAGGGGGAGAATTAACCCAATTAAATGAATTAGGTTAATAGATGGAAATGATATAATTAATTAATTAGCTAGGCTAATTCAATCATTTAAGCGAAAAGAGGATGGATTTGAAAGGAAATGATGTTAGTAGACCTAATTCGAGTATATGATATCTTTTAAGACATTTTTTTAGTGTCTACACATACATACATACATACATGTATGTATATATATATGTACATGTATACATATATGTACATATATACTTAAATACATAAATGTATACATACATACATATATATACATGTATACATATATGTATGTATATATGTATGTATATGTATATATGTATGTATATATGTGTGTGTGTGTGTGTGTGTGTGTGTGTGTGTGTGTGTGTGTGTGTGTGTGTATACATATCACTATTCTTTTTGGTAACATTATAGTGTTTAATCACTTCAAATAAAGAATAAATTTTTATTTTATTCAAATAATAGCCTTATATGAAATTCTTATCCTTTAAGCATGTATTTTAAATACATACATATATGTGTTTAACCATGCTATTGTTTTCTTTCAAATTCGAAAACACGAGATCAAAATAGACAATTGAATAAGAAATCACATGTTTAACATTCCACAAGCCTTTTTTTTTTTGAAGCATTGAATCATTTCGAATCAGATCAATATAATCTTCTATATGAAAGTTTAAATGCAACTATCATGCCGTTTAGTGGTGTTTAAGGCTATAAAACCATTTCTTATGTGATTAATGTATCTTTATGTTTTGATATGATTTATAAATCTTCAAATGAAGTGTGAAAGGTAAGAAATCCTTTTATTTCACATATTAGAGTTTTTGGCTATGACGCTTTTGTTCACATGTCTAAGAAAATATATAATATACTTACAAGGCTTAAAAAAATATTTTCATTAGTTATAATGATAATGTTAAGGATTATAATTTTTAGAATCCTCTAACTTTGAAAAAGGTATAGTCTAAATAAAACCATTCCTTTTCAAACTAAAATAGAAAAATAGGAAGATGAGCAGGAGGAAGAATAATATGTTGGACAATATGATGAAGATGAAGAATAAGGTTTATATTTAAAGAGCTCAAAGGAAGAACATGCTCATAGCCTCTTACTACACCCTTTAGAAGGTCCACGAGACATCTTGAACTAGTTGAGAGGTATAGTCCACCAAATTTTAATTGTGTATTTATTTTATCGTGTATTAATGATAAAAATTGATTTGTGAAGGAAGTTCTCTCTTTAAAGGACCGCATGTATTGGATGGAGGACATGGAGGACGAGGAGACACTCTTAGATGGGTGTGAGCTTGGAATCTAGTTGAGTTGTTTAAGTAGATGACCAAATAGAAAGATATAAAAGATGATTAGTGGTGAAAGGTTACTCTTAGGTTGAGGGAGTTGATTTTTTTATTGTTGTAAAACTAACTTCTATTGGATTACTACTTTATTTTGTTGTTTCTTTCTTAAGTTAGAGTACATGGATATTAAAAATATATTTTTGCACATGAATTTTGAGAAATATATATATGTATGTATGTATGTATGTATGCATGCATGTATGCATGTATATATACATATATGTACAAATATATATACATATACATATATACATATACATATATATAAATATACATATATACATATATATACTAAATGTGATCATTGTGTTTGTATTCAATTGATTGATGATTAGTTGATAATCATTGTCTTGTATGTTGATGACATGTTGTTCATTAGAAATAATAAATGAATGATTAAGGAGTTCAAAACTCGACTATTCAGTGCCTTTAACACAAATAATTTAGGATTTGTAAAACTATTTGGGTATAGAGATTAATGTGTATTAGGTTTGTAAAAAGCTTTGTCTTAATTAAAGTAATTTTCTGTTCAAATTATTTAATAGTAGTTCACTATTCAGATTGTAAACCAATAAGTATTCCTTTACCAATTGATACTAAGTTATCATTAAATTAGTGTCTTGAGTCAAATGATTATTTGTAGGATATGTTTAGCATTATTATGTTAGTTTCATAGGTAGCCTAATGTATGTTACATATGGTTAGTACAAGATCAAATATTGACCAAACAGTGAGAGTTCTTAGTAGGTTAATGTTTAACCTTGATGGAGAGTAATCAAATTATGTGAAAAGGGTTTTTTGTCATTGAAGGGACTTCTTATTATTGTAATTTTTATCATGAGATTGATAATATAGGTAAGTTGTTTGATAGGGAGAGCAATTTAGATAGTGGGAGGTCTATGAGTAGTTATCTGTTCCTTCTATTTGGAGGAGTTGCTAATTGGATGAGTGACAACTCACTATTGCATTGTTCAATATAGAAGTAGAGTACATGGTTGTGATACACACTTATAAGGAGATAATATAGTTATAATGATGATATCCACATATTGATTTTGGGTGTAGATAAATTAGGATTCAATGTGACAGCCAAAGTGTTATTTTTTGGTGAATAACTTGATGCATCATGCTTATACAAAGAATATTGATGATCAACATTACTTTTTCTATAATACGGTTAATGTCATGATACAAAATATTGACACTTTTGTTATTTTTGCAAATTCTCTCATTAAACCAATGAGCATAGATTGGGGGAGGCCATGAGCCTTGCCTCTTCTAGCACTTGATTTATTTTTATTTTCCCTTTACATTTTTGTAATGTAAATGTTAAGTGAGAGAATGCTCCAATTACGTGTACCAAATGTTCACTTTGAAAATCTTAAGCCTTGCAAATTATATTTAATTATGTAGAAAATTAATGTACGATCTTTAAACATCAAAAATGGAAAAAATGAGATGCTTAAGTTAATAGAAATATGGGCAGAGACAATTGAAGCAAGAATAATTAAAAACATATAATACATGCTTCTCCATCATTTTAATTCTATAATTATTATATATTTATAGGATTCTCAAATCCTATTGTTTAGGAAACAACATAAACAACATCCCTAAATACATTGAGTTGTTTTAACAACTCAATTACAAATAACCAATTCTACCACGATTATAATAACCTATAAACAAACTCTAACAAATATTTAATTTTAATACTACGTGAGTTATTACTTTGACTCACTTTACCTCACACATTCTATCCCATGTGAACACTAATTTCCAACATTCCCCCCCTTAGTGTGAACATGGTATGAACTTACACCCTTCATCTGCAGTATGCTCATCCCTGTGGCATGCCCAACTGACTCATGACCTTGATCCAAAGAAAGACTCTCTCCTCCCATGGTTTTAAATAGTCTTACCACAAACCTTGATGTGAACAAGAACCTCCACCATCTGTCCACCTCGTGTGGTTGTCTGAATCCTCCCACAAACCCTTTCAAGATCTATGAACTGCATTACACTGGTGCTTTTTTTCGCCACTATGCTTGTACATCAGGGAAGAAATCCATACAAATCTAAAAAACCCATACTAGAAAAGTTTCACATTTCATTCCATAAGAACACAATGTTCTTAATTGTAGTCACTGTTATCGATCGTTGCCACTCAATCTTGAATAACATAGGCAACCGCCACTGCCACTGGAAGCTACCCTTGACTTTAGTCATTTTGGCGCAAAATGGGAATGGAACATTGGTTATTATTCCCCCCCACAATGTGAAATTTCCACTTGTTCACACAATCGGGAATACTGAAAAATGAATCATATCATGTTGCATACTACTGTCTGGATCTTGCTGTCTAGATCTTGCTGCACATGATCACTATTGCCAATGAATGTATTCATTGATTGATCATCTTCTAACGAAGTACAACAGTCAGAGGATCACTGTAGTTAGAGGACCTCTACAGTCATTTGCTCTCCAATACAATCATTTTTTAGCAGTCACACACCACACTGAAAAGCTAAAAAAAACACACTGCCACACAATAGAAAATAAAATGCCACCATAGTTGATAAGCGACCCCATTGCTGGTGACTGACGAGAGGACGCTGATTGACCTCCAACCTCCGATGCCTCCATCCTCCAATTATCTATTGCTGGCTCAGTCAAATTTGACTATGAGAAACATATATACAAACCTTAATCGAATGTTGGTCACCGCCGAAAATACGTTACGTAGGGCAATTTTTTTTTTTTTTGACTTTGATGACACAATAATAATGACAATATTTATAAATAATATGAAATGACTCTAAGTCTATAAGCCTTCAAACAAATGATAAAGTCAAGGGACTATGCGTTAAAAAAAAGATTAAAATCAAAATCTAAAAACCTAAATTCTAAATCATCTCGTTAGCTGAAATTAGGGTGCGGATCACGTGACACAGCATGTATTTGTTGTCTTCAAGTCTAGACCGAGGCTCTCGGATCTGGAGAAGATTGAAAGGTCGATCAAATATTTGTATGCAATAACAATATAAGCACCACAACCAAGATGCACAACCGAAGCCTTCAACACGAGCCTGCGAGTTCTTAATGAGTATGATCAAAGATTTGATGGAATGAAAATAATTCGCGAGTCTGATAAAGACAACCGCCACATAAAATTCTATCAAACTTGGCAATGAAAATACCACTTTTGCGCAATCACTGCAGCATGACTGCCAACCTACAACAATACACTATTGCATAGAGTGAAGGTTCCACAGCCAACAATGAGGCATATGGATTGAGGAACGGGATCAAGTTGGCGACAGAAAATACACAAGCCACTAACACACAGATGAGGGAAACACAACCTCAAAAACTTCTAATCTGATAAAAATGCCACAATCAATAATAGAGGCTGAGCCAATTAAGAGATGAACACATTGCCTATACAAGACAAGCGCCGACCACAGTGTTGACAAGTGCAAGTTCCCCACAAAGACCGCCGATATAGGTCAAGGAGAGATTACGGCCTGCATAAGCATAATGAAACCGATCCAAATCACTTCAACGATCTCCTAATGTACAACAAAATTGGCTATTTCCTCTGCTTTGATCCTCAGGTGAAATGGTTCGCCAAATAAAGAGACGGCTGTCAACCCCGCACCACACACTCAACCAGCCATCCTCCACGAGTTCCGGATAAAGAATGAATTGGGTCTTCAAGCAATACAGCCTCTCATCACCAGTAGTAAACTCGAGCTAAGAGGGAGATCGATGCAAAGAGAAGTTTGAAAAAAAAATAAAAGATTAAGGGTTGATGAAAGCAATGACAAGCCACAAATCTCCTCTCCATTTACATCACCTCAGCAATAGTGATCTATAATCCCTCTAATGTTCCCGCTCTGATACCATAATAATCCCTCTAATCGTTCCCGCTCTAATGCCATAATAGAAATATGGGCAGAGACAACTCAAGCAAGAATAATTAAAAACATATAATACATGCTTCTCCATCATTTTAATTCTATACATATTACATATTTATAGAATTCTCCTATTATTTAGGAAACAATATAAACAAACATCCCTAAATATATTGAGTTGTTTTAACAACTCAATTACAAACAAACAATTCTATCACGATTATAATAACCTATAAACAAACTCTAACAAATATTTAATTTTAATACTACGTGAGTTATTACTTTAACTCACTTTACCTCACACACTCTATCCCATGTGAACACTAATTTCCAACATAAGTAAGGATAGGGATATTATGTATTTATTATTTATTCACTAGGATACTTGGGATATTATGCAAGGGGTTGAATAGGGAGGACACATTAAAAATGTCAAAATTGAGAGTTATAAAATATCTTCTCAATTTGATGGTTATGACACAAACATTGAATGCTCTTATGGAGTGCCTAGATTTGGCAAGGTGGTCATTTTGACTATTATGATGGAATATATGACATGTAAAAAAGATGTAAAATACATAAGAAGTGGAATTTTTGCTATGGTTTATGATTTTGATTCATAGTTTTGAATACCACTCGGTGGCTTGTTGTTTTCAATTTTTTTTTTTAATATACTGGAGGCATGATATATAAGTTTGTAATGTTCTTCCATAAGTACTTTTATGCTAATGGTTTATTGTAAGAAGGAACACAATACATTATATTGAGATTAATACAAGCTTAGTTCTCTTTGGCAGTAGAGTTTTTTTTTGCAAATATTTTTCCATGTAAATTTGGTGTTTATATGATTTTCATTTGTTATGTTTGCTTTTTCATTGATAAATTAATTTTACTAGCTTTCTCATATACTTTATCAAATTAAATCACTATTTTGGTAGTTTCTTTATTGTGTCATGTACTTTGTTAATCAACAAGAATTACCAACATTAGGTTAGTAGAGATCAATATTTTTAGAACTAGAAGCTAGAGTGGCTAGATGCACCCTATTGACAAGGTTTTAGTTTGATAGAAGGGTTGTAACTTGAAGATGCCACATGAGAGTGAGCCAACATTCTCTACCAAGTTTCATGATTTCAAAAGCTTCGAGGACAAAGCTTGTTGAAGGGGGGAGACAATATTACTAACCCCATTTTGGTAGATGTACTTGTTATTAGCTAGTATTAGTTCGGGAATACATTTTTTAAGTTGCACATAGGTAATATTAAATAAAGGTGTGGATGCATATACTTTGTAAGTTATCTCACTAGTTGATTAGAATAAAGTATTTATCCCGTATGCTTAGGATAATTGTAGATGTCTCTAGTAAAACTCTCTATATTGTAATAACTTCCCAAATGCAAAGCATCTTAGAGACAATCACTTAGAAAAATAGAACTCATTGCCTTGCTCAATTGAATTAGAGACAATCATATCTTTTTCCCTACTAACCCACTCAAAAATACTATTTTCAAGATATACATGTCTATTTCTACAATAATAAGATTGATTTCAAACTACTCCAACTTTAGGTACCCAAACATCTTCTTGATCTTAGACACATTCAAGTTCCACTCTTCTTCTATCAATTATCCTAATTCAAAGCAAATAACTTTAAGACAAATTTATAATTACATATATAATAATCAAAATAATTTTAAAGAACAATAAAATAACTCAAATTGTTATCTCTTCCCTTCTTCAAATAGGTGTAAGGAAGGTATCTATACTAGTAATAGTAATCAAAGTGACGGCTTAAATCACTTTTTTAATTAAAGAAATTTTAAAAACAAGATTTCTAAACCATTGATACATATCCAAATGGGCATAGTTCCTTGGGTCCCAAGATCAATTTTCTGTAATTTCTTTACAGAAGACGTTGAAGGTTCAAAACCCCGTAAGTGGGCAGCAGAAAGACGAGAATTATAGCAGTTTTTAGAACTTTTGAAATCGAAAATGAATAACGCTCTAGACTTGGTTTACACCGCGCAGAAAGTGGTGGCAGTGGACAATCGCATTCCTATGCGTTATTACTATCGAACTGCTGGTAATCTCATCAACCAGGTAACAACATACCACGTAAACAGAATTATAAGAAATAACATCAGTAATACAATACATGGCATCTTTGAGCTGTTGAATTCTATTGGTTTGTATTCTGTAAATGAATTATTTAGGAATGGCTTTCAGGCGGTGTTTTATGTGTATTGCTAACTGTGAATTGTGTATAAACGGCTTTCAGGCGAGGGTTTATCGGGAGGAGAACAATATTATAGATCTTTATATCATATTGATCAGGTTTTCCAGGTGATTTACTTCATCGTGTGTTAAATTTTAATAATATTGTTATTTCATACCGTAGCTTGGTAGCTTGGTTCATCATTTTGACAATTATTTTATGCCAAGATAAATTTCACCGATTTTTGTCAATTTTGTAAATTGTGTCACGGGGCTTTTTAAGAACGATAACTTTTGTTTTTACTGAATGGATCGCCGCTAATTATTAGTGATGATTAGATATGACACTGAAGGCGGTATTTAGGCTTGAGCCAAGCTCCAGTGCTTTAGGTGATATTTAGAGTCACAGCCTACTGGCCAGCTTACTATTTGGTGTATGAGACCTTATATTTCACGAGTTTCAAATTTTTTTAATCTCATGGCCAAGCTTGGTAATAGATCAATCCTTTTCAATCCACCTCCAATTTATTAGCTTTTTGTTTATTAAATTATGAGTATTTTCTACTGAGATAATTTCACCAAATTGTTTCAATTTCTATGAATTGTGTAACCGAGTTGTTTAAGAACTAGTGCAATTTGAATGAAAGAATGGCTACTATACCTGGACCAGTAGCTGAGGGCTTAGACTTGAGATAATCAACATAAATGTCAAATAATTGCAGTTTTTAGGACTTAAGTTATCTGCTTATTGGATTTGTAAAGGGTATAACTGCTAGAAAATGAAATAATGCAACGCAATCAACTTCATTAAGTAAACTATCTTTCAAACTTATTCTAAAGCATGATTCATCAGTAGCATACACCACACTGGTAATATAGGGGGGCAAATCTAGTTGAATGAGGACTCAATTCTTTTTCATATGTATAGTATTAATAGCATGATGACAATTTTTAGGGTAAGGAAAGCAAGCAATAGGTGAAAGAAACAATCCAACAGCAGGTTTATCCACTCATTTTGGTGTCTTTTTCAGATTTATGATGTTTCCGATACCTTAGAACTTCTTAATAAGGATTCATAGACGTGCAGTTTTTTCTGTATGATATTCATTTCTGTGACTCTCAGTATCATTGTTAAGCCATCCTTTTTTTGTTTGATTGCTTTAATTTTGTTCCCTAGTTTAATCTACTGCCTTGATCATATCAATTTTGGGTGTTCAAAATTTAGAGAAATATTGTTGATATTTACTTAACAACACTTCACTTGCAGGAGGGCATGGAGGCTTATGTCAAATTGAGGTCAATAATCATGCTCCCTAGTGGCATGAGTCATAACCATTGCACCATAAGATGTTTTAGATATTTTGATTTACTTTTTTAAGATCATATGTTTTGAGCTAGGGAGATTTAGGGCTTAAATGCTAAGCCACACTTATAAGGTGCACATGTCCAAATCAAGGTCTATGATAGCTTTCAAATGACTTTGGGATTACACCACATCATTGAGGAATCATCCACCCAACAAATGGTAGAAGATCAAGAGAATGTAGGCAGTGCCCTTGGGAGATGCTTTGTATCCTACATATGAGTTGCTTTGCACATAAATTTTAGTTAAGATTAGTTTCAACTCTTGAGGGTTCTTTGCAACATTATATTGTTTTTGGTTCTCTATCAAGCACTACGTTGGAGAACTATGACCATTCATCTGTCATGATTTGAATACTCAAAATGAATGTTATGGGATGATGTTTTGCTAAAGGTGTTGTGATCTCCATTTATATATAGTACAAAGCGGCCAAATCTTGTCCAAGGCCTGTCAGATTAATCCTTAACCACATCTTTATGAATTTCCATGCAGTACACTATTTGGTTTCCAGTCTTACGTTAATTAGGGGCATTTCCTGGCTAAGAAAATTTATGAAAAGTCTAGCAAAATTTTCTTATTTGGCCTAGTATTTTGTTAAGTAGTTCCATCTTCTTGTTCAGTCAATTAATTTTTGCAAAGTTGTATGTTGTATCCATATGAAATTTTTGTATTTTATCAAGTTTAAAGTTAACTTCTATTCTTCCCAAGTGCAAGTCATGATTAGGTCTTGTCTAGTTTGTTTTGTCTTGTTGTCTTTGTGGCTCTTTTTAGAATGTTTGCAGGATGATGAAAAGGAGCTCTTGAAGTCTTGGTGAAGAAAGAGAGGTTGCTGTGGAAGAGATTTGCTAAGTTTGATGATCAACATGCACCTGATATAGGAAGGCATTTAAAATTTCAAGTTTTTGTATAGAAATGATGCCCCCTTATGAAGATGAAATTTTTCCGAATTCAGTGCTAGAGTTTACATTCATAGTTGCACGCTTCTATAAGGTGGAATGTCATGCCTCTGCCATGTTAGAAAAGTTGCAACATTGATAACTCTAGATCGCTGCCTTTATCCTTGACCAAAGAGATACAAAGAGTGGTGATTCTACAAAGGGATCAATGGGGGTTAATTAAGGAATGTTGTTAGACAGCGATTCCATAATATATGGAAAGAAAACTAATTACAGCGATTAGTTAAAAAGAACTCTAATGCAGTGATTCCACAAAAAATCATATAATTAATAATTGAAAAGGTTTAAGGGGAAGTACTTGGTTATGAAGGGATGTATCCCTTGCCAAGATAAAAATATTAATGAAAAGATGTGATTCTCCCCACCATGGAAGATATAAAAGGGAGAACAAATTATTGGGGAGAGGCATCAAGTGGAAAAAGAGAAATCAATAGCAATTGAGGCAGTAATTTGCACAAAATAGTTTCAAACATCTATCATTGATTAAAGTATACAATTATTAGTCAAGGATTGAAGTGTCAATCCATCAAGAATTATTAATCAGCAATAGTCTAGCAAATACAGTAAACTATCAATTGTGAATTCTAGGTAGTATTTGCAAATCGGGCGGGTGTTGGGCTAAGGGTCGAAAGGACAGGGTCTTTCATGCCCTTGACAAGCTAGGGACGTGGTCCTTGATATTGTCACTATTGAGTTAGGGACGAGGTCCTTTAATTCAGCAGTTTTGCAAAGCATTGCTAGGGAATTCACGATTTGACTCCTTGGGTATTGTGCTATGATTTATTGATTTGGGTATTATCATAAATTTCTTAATCTTGGATAAAACTATTGCCATATTTTGAGCAAATATTGTTGTTTTAAAGAATATCCCAAAAAGGGACATGACAATTGGTATTAGAGCTTTGATCCTGCCAACTTGAGGATCAAAAATTAAGTGTATGCAGTTAAGCCGAAGAGCTCAAAGAGCCTTGGAAAGAAAAAGGAGAAAACTAGAAGCAAGTCAAGGTAATCAAATGGGTGATTTTGAGGGAAATCAGGTAAATGAATTGGAAGCTTATATGGAGAGACAAGAACAAACAACACAATTGCTTCTCCAAGCAATTGAAAACATCGATAATACAATCAACGCTCTTAGGCCTAACCAAACTAGTGAAAGAGATGTTAATTCAAACCATTTTAAAAATAACAATAGGACTCCATTAAGATCTTCACCTAGAGTGACAAGACCTACATTCTTACCAAGAGAGGAGCAAACATGAGAAGAAGAAGAACCCAACATGGTAGCAAATGACATTGATGAATGTGTGGAAGCATATTCAAGAATTGATCCCGTTCTTAGAAGGCATATTCCATTTAAACAATATTATAATGCAAGGTCAAGAAATATGTCAAGAAGAGAAGGAAGGCAGCCCAACAAAGATTTATGACAAAGCGTAAGTAAGATGAGATTTCCCAGTTTTGGTGGTTTGGGGAAGGTCACTGCCTAAGCATGGTTCCAAAAACTAGATACCTATCTTTCTCTTAGTCCCATGATGGAAAATAAAGCCATTAAATTTGCTGTTCTTCACTTAGAGGGAGTAACACATGAATGGTGGCATCATGGACTAATCACAGAAGGGCATCATCTCATTGTAACATATGATGATTTTACACAAATACTTATAGAAAGGTTTGATAGGAAGAACTCGAAAATGCATTTTAAGGAGTTAACGCGCTTAAGACAACAAGGGTCCATGGAAGAAGATGCAATAGAATTCCAAAGGATTTCCATCATGGTACCGAATATTACTAAAAGTAGACTCAAGTTTTTATTTATTGAAGAAATTTCCGAACCACTTAGAGGATTGGTCAGAGCTTTTGAACCATCATCATTACAAGATGCTATTTGAAGGGCCTTGAATTTGGAAAACTCAACACCTAAATACAAGACCTACCACAAGGAGTCACACAAGCAACCCTTTGCCAAGGATAATTGGAAACCAAAAGGATTACCTCCTCCATCCAACAAGGAGAAAAAATCTTTGCAAGAGCTTTGAGAGAAAAACTTTTGTTTCAAATGTAAAGGACCATGGAAGCTGGGTCATCAATGCCCCAAGAAGGGATAAGTTTGTCACATAGAAGCAATAACGAATGATGAATCTGAGGAAAGAAAATTTGAACCCGAAAGAAAGAAGAGGAACAAGATGATGAGTTTGCAAATGGTACATTAGCCACAATTTTAGGGGCACCCAAATGTCACCCCTTTAGAATTCGTAGTGTCTTACAAGGACAAAAAGTGACGGTCTTAGTGGATAGTGGTGCTACACATAACTTCATTGATGAAGGATTAGTGATGAGGATGAATTTAAAATCTGAAAATTTTGAAGGTTTCAAGGTAGTCATGTGAGATGGTTTCACTACTCCGTGCACACAATGAATCCAATAACTAAAAATTACTTTGGGAAGACACCAAATAAGCGAATATTTCTATGTTGTAAACATGAGAGATATGGATGTGGTTTTGGGCATTCAATGGTCACATTCTCTAGGTCGTTATTATCAAGATTTTCAAAAGATGGAACTATGTTTCCACCACAATGGCAAGAAAGTAATTCTACAAGGCCTATTGAATGGGTCTCCAAGGGCGGTGACATCAAAAAGTATGGAAAGAGATTTTAGGCATGGGCAGGTAGAGTGGGCAGCACAATGTATGATCCTTGATAGATCTTCATCCAAAGGAGGGAAAACTATACATGTTGATATTCAATCTATCCTGGACAAGCATGAGAGTTTTTGGTGATATTCCATCGAGACTACACCTAAGAGGGATTTTGAGCATACCATTGAATTAGAAGAAGGGGAAAAACCTGTCATTACCACACCTTACCGCCACCCAAAGAAATATAAGGAAGAAATTGAAAAAACAATTAAGGAGCTACTGTAGCCCTTTTGCTTCTTCCATAGTTTTGGTGAAAAAGAGAGATGGTACTATGAGGATGTGTGTGGATTATAGGGCTCTTAGTAAAAAAAATATCAAGAATTGATATCCAATCCCTAGGGTTGATGAACTAATAGATGAACTTTATGGTGCAATTGTGCAATATACTTTTCTAAGATTGATTTACGTTCGGGATACCATCAAATAAGAATGAGGAGTGAGGATGTTCCTAAAACAGCCTTAAGGTGTCATTTTGGGCATTTCAAATTTTTGTATTACCATTTGGACTAACCAATTCCCCAACCACATTTCAATCCTGCATGAACCACATATTCAACAAATAGTTGAGGGAATTTCTTTTGGTGTTCTTTGATGATTTATTGATTTATAGTAAAACTTGGGAGGATCACTTGAGGCATATTGATGAAGTCTTGGGAATACTTGAGCAACACTCCCTATTTGCTAAAGCATCCAAATGTGAATTTAGAATGGATGAAATTTTGTATTTGGGGCACAAGATCAAGGCAATAGTAGATTGGCCACGACTAAGGACTTTAACTCATTTAAGGGGATTTTTAGGGCTTTGTAGTTATTATAGAAGATTTGTCAAAGAATTTTCAAAGTTAATTGCTCCATTGACGGATGTGACTAAGAAAGGTGCTTTTTCATGGAGTGAGGAGACCCAAAAAGCTTTTGACAAACTCAAAGAAATAATGAATTCTTGTCCTGTCTTAGCCATTCCAAACTTCTCTCTTCCATTTGAGTTAGAATGTGATAATTCCTAGGAAGGTATTGGAGTTGTACTTATGCAAAAAAAACACCCAATAGCTTTTGAGAGTCGCAAGTTGAAGGAGACAGAAAGGAATTACTCTATTTATGACAAAGAAATGTTAGCAATTATGTATGCCCTAGGCAAGTTTAGACAAAACTTAGTTTGTGGAAGATTTATTGTCAAAAAAGACCATAACAGTCGAAGATTCTTTTTGAATCAAAAGGATCTAAGTGATAGGCAACAAAAGTGGGTTAGCAAGTAGAGTGCCTATGACTTTGATATTGAATGCATGAAGGGGAAGAATAATGTTGTGCCGATGCTTTATCGTGAAGACCTCACCTATGTTCTATGACAAACATCTTCGTGGATTGGATAATCTCAATACTTGCAGAATATGCCAAGTGTAGTCGATCAAATGCAATAAATAATATTGTAATCAACAAAAGTAAATAATTATTAGATGTTGTAATTAGGAATTAGTCTCCGTCCGTTGGTTGGTTGTTACACTACTTCAGCTATGTGTGTGTCTATGTGTGTGGTGCTAGCTGTAGATGAGGGTATGGCAATCTGTTCATATTCCTTGTTGCTATACTCACCTTCCCCTGCTATTAATTTTTGCTTCCTTTTCCTTTTCCCTGATTTTGTTTCCTTCCTTGAAGCTGCTTGTGTGTCCAATGTAGTCCATCGAAATACTATAGGCCATGAATTGTCATAGTCGACAAATGGCTAGAATTTACCCAATTTAGCAGCAGGCACTTAGGTATACATGGCATCTAAAAATAAAGCAATTGCGTGTTGGGTCATGTAGAATGCCTTGTGTCTACACGCTAAAAATTCTCTTATTCATTTTGACAAATATTGTGCCTAGTTGTAAATTTTTCCTATGCTCAGACTGATCATATAATTGACCATCTAGATGGCTATGTTAGATGCTCGGTTGGACTCTATCAATTTGCATTTAATTAGGTTCATGAGACATTTCCATTTTGCGTTTGCCAACAGTTGTTTACGTAGTCCCCTATTACTTGCATTCCAAATATTATCTTTTTCCTTTTGGGTTAGATCTTGCCTGTAGATTCTTTTAATAACAACCTCTTTTTGTTTTGGTGTCATTTTTGTTGTAGGTTTGATAATTATTGTTTCTGAGGATGGTATCCCAAAAACCCATCTAAAATCATTCGATTGGAATGATACAGTTATTGAGCAACCTATGTACTCAATAAGAGTTCTATGTGTATACTCATTATAATTGATCACCATTGATTTTAAATAGGGTTCAAAGTCTTGTGAATTAAAGAGGGGAAATTGCGTAGCTTCGTCACCTGAGCATGCTAGAGTGCAAGTTTCAGTGGATGGTCATCGACATTGTCCTACCACCACGCTCTGCATTCACTCATTCACATTATCATTTTTTCCTTTATGTTGTTGGAATTTTTGGCCTGTAGATTGCTCATTTACCTTTGCTACTGTCGTTGGCATCCATTCTTTTTGAAATTTGAATTCGCTGAGTTGTAGTACTTGATTTAATTCTCTAGTTTTTACAACTGCTTGGCCGTACAATGCAATACTGAGCTGTGGTATTTTTTTTTTTTCTGTTAATATAAAAGCCCAATGTACGGTATGGGATAATAGTAATACACATTCACCAACCATACCTTATGGAGTGGTGGGTGTCGTACTACGTTATACTCTGGAATAGTGTGAACTGGAATGAGCCATACCGTATTGTATGGTGAAGTCTATCTTTTCCGTATGTTGATTGCAACACTAGGCCATACAGTTATTGTCCTTTGTTGCTGTATTGACTGAAAATGTTTGTTCAAGGGTCTTCTGTGTAGTACGATGGTACAAATTGCTAGCCGTACGATTCAATTTAAAATTTTCCACCCTCCTACAGACCGTACAGTCGTGGGAATGATTCGTTTGTGCGTGTGAAAGTTAATCATTGGCCGTGCTAACCTTTGCTGAACCGCCTGAGAGATTTGTAGCTGTATGTGAGTTTTTTGTACAATATTAAGAGAGGTAGACCATAAGTGGTTCACTTGATGTCGTTGTACACCCTTCCGCTGTGCAATGGTCTTTGGCCATACTGTGTAGCAAGTTAGCCTTCATTGTACGATATAACTTTCTCTTTTTCCGTACCGTTTGATTTCGAGAGACTTCACACCCTTCTTGTTTCCGTACAGTTTGCTTCTTTACAGGTCATACATTACCACTTGCTTGTTGTTGTATGGTCTGTACTTTATAGTTTGCAATTGAAGTCCATACTTTTTTATAATTGTTTGCCCATGCCTTGTGTTTTTTGATTGGTGATATTTTTTCGTAGTTTTGATATTTTAATTTTTTTCTTCTTCCTTATTTTAATAATTCTCACTTGAAATAATTTTAGATATCCAACTTTTAATTTTTTGATATTTCTCGTCTTTACCATAATATTTTTCTTCCTCAATAATTTCCACTTTAATTTTTTCCTTCTTCCTTTCCATGTTTTCTTTTCTGTGTTCTTTGCTCAATTTTTTCTTTTAATTTAATTTCTGAGGCTTGATCTTGTATACTAGTTATTTCTAGTTTCCTGTAAGTCATGTTCTCATAGTTTGTTCCCAGGTATATTATTTTTGAGGTTGGATGTTGTTTTCAAAATACCTATGGCCTTTTATAATAGTCATATTCACAACAGGTTCCTACGTATTTGAGATCAAATATTGTTTGTAATAATGGTGGATTTTTCATACCTTTATAACTTTGATTGCTGTCAATGTACATGCCTCCTCTTTGTTGGTACCATTTCACTTCATCCCCCTCAACTGTTGGCGGTGCCGCTGGATTATGTATTGTGCGCCATAGCCCATTAGAGGTTGGTAACAGAGGTGGTTCTAAGTTATGTTTTATTGCCCATTGAATTATATCTTCATTGTATTTGTCTCATTATGCTACAAAGTAATGTTCGACCATGAACACTAGCCGTAGGCTAGGGCCTTTTTCCTCCCAGTCTTCCAAATGCTCTTCTGTATGCCATTATTTGGCGATCTTCCTCTCCTTTTGCTCTTTGTCTAGCTCGTAGGTGATATATCCTCTTCTTGGTCCTGAATATGGTGCTTTCAAGTGCCATTCACCATGTAGTTTAATCCATTCTGCAGGTGGCCCAAAGAGTGCATTTGTTAAATGCCAATGAATTCTAGGTACTTCCACACCTTCAGGCTCTCGCATAACAGGTTTACCTACTACACCTTTAGTTCTTTTTGGTACTTGCATGGTAGGTTTCCCATCTATCATCTAGTCCACCATGTTGATTGTGATTGATCTCTCCTTTTATGGCTTTAATTTTGATCTGTTGATTCTATCTTTTAGTAAATCATCATCCAGAGTCTCTAGTTTTATGGCTCCATTATTTGATATTTCTCGGATTTTAAAGGGACTAAGCCATCTCACTTTGAACTTACTAGGTTTAATTCGTTACGACCATTATATTTCAGAACTAACTGTCCTGGTTGGAAGTTTGCTTGTCGGAGGTGTTTGTTGTGCCAATATTTCCTTCTTTTTGCATTGCCTTTGTTGCCACAAGTACCCTTCGCTAGTCTAATTTGTTTAATTGGAATAGTTGTTCCTTCAAGCTCTTTGTGTCACCTAGTTGGTTCTCGAAGACAATCCTGAGACTTGGCACCATATACTCGACAAGGACTACAACTTCTTGATCGTACATCAATTGGAATGGCATGTGGCCTATTGTCACCTTGTATGTCGTATGGTAATCCCATAGTACAAATGGCAATTTCTCTTCCCAGTTAGATTCTTTGAGACAAGCACCTTATTTGTGGACTTTGCTTGTCTATTCACCCTCGGGTAGTATGGGCTTGATAAATTGTGATGTCCCCGTTTTGAAGCCAGAATGACTTTGGAAAATAATTGATTAAATATTTAATAAGTCTTTATTTTGCTTATTGAATATTTAATTAATTAATTATAATGAGACTTTATAAAATATCAATGAGTTAAATATTTTATACTCTATAAAGTCTTTACAAAAATAACTCAGTTGGCTTTATGAAATATTATTAAGCGGACTATAGCTCTCCTAAAAGTCCGAAAATAATTCAGTTACTGAAACTGAAATTGGCGTATTATAATGGGAGCAGCGAACTGATTATTGATTACGGAGAATTGGCTTTTGTCTAGATTTTGAATTGAAGTATCTGAGAACGGAAACTCTCAGACTTCAGGGGCCATTCTTGGACGAAAACCCGAGTTGGCCATTGGAGCAATTTATCATTATGTATTGTCTTGTTGATTCAATCATCGATGGTGGCCAATATTTTATCTGGTGAAGCGGGCCCATCTTCCATCCTAGGTTATATTTTAGTCTCGTTTTGTATATGCTGGTGCCGTGAAGTTCATCAACTGGTGGGGAATCGGAATTACACATATATTCTACAGTGCCGATATTTAAGTTCCTGCATTTAATCAATAGTCTCTATGACATCAGTCAAAGCTGTATCAGGGTCCTTGTGGCCAACGATTGTATCTACTAAATCTGATTGGAAGCAAGGGGAACATATTGCATCTGAGAGTCGCGAATATCATTGGCATGTATTTGGTGGAAGCGGTGGTTACTTGATATTCATTCCCCATCCTCTTATGGTTGGGAGAGTTCATATCTGCTGATGCCGTATATTCCTGAGTCGGGAATCATCTCTGGTGCCATTGCAAACTTTGAATGTTTGACAACTTCCAATCTTTTGAATGTTGACATTGCATATATAATGCCGGGAGTATATATTTATCGTTGTTTAATATTTATGAATGTTTTCGGGATTACATTAATTACTTGTTGTACCCAAAATAAATTTTTGGCATTCTGTATAAATTGAGCTAAATCTTGTTAAAATGCCGTCAAAAGTCTGTTTTAGGTCAAACTAAACATAGGGTCTTTGTGGGTTTCTATCAAGGAACACGTGTGCAAAATTATGAAAAATAAAAAATTAGGGTTTTACGCCCCTATTTTCAGGGAAACCCCCGAAAATAGGACCTTCCTAGAAATGATTGAAAATGATTTTGATAGGATTAAAAGGCTTCACGATCACATTGGTGAAGTCAGAATCATCAAAAAGGCATGTTTTACTCTGGTGGGTCTTTCTATTTTTCAGGAACAAAGTTAGGAGCTCCACAACCATTAATGGCAGATTGGCTAGTACCAGGTGCTGAAAGATAAGCTTCAAAAGCTTCAACGACACAACCATGGCGGAAAAGGTCTAAAATGATGCTGTTTGATGAAGGAGATTCCTAAAACCCAAAAAGGTCAAATTTTGACTAACTCTGGAAACGTTACGAAGGAGAGACAAGTTCACATGCTGAAAAGAGCCTTTTTCAAGCAGGGGCGCCCATGATCTTTAAAGGTCAAATGCAGCTTGTTGAATCATCCAAGGTAGTCATCCTCGGCATTTGCTTGCTGGCTCGACAACGAAACAAACAGCTAAATCATCTGATGAGTTGATCATAAGCAGTTGTTGATGAAGTGAAAAGAGGCAGTTGAGGAAATAGCAGGAAATGAATGTCAAAGGTGAAGATCAAAGAAAAAAGAGCCTTTTCAAAAGAAAGGCGCCCTTCCTTTTGGACCTCTAGATGCTGACAAAAGACCAAAGGCCTCCCAGAACAAGCTTCTTAGCCTAGGTAGATCTCAACAACGCAACTGCAAGCACAGGCATCTGACGAGGCAGGCAACAAATAATCAGGATCAAAGTAGGCAACTTTTCAGACGAAGATAACTAGGCTAAAGGACAAAAGCCCCCTTTTCAAGCAGGGGCGCCCTTGAATAAAGGAACCCTAAAATGACTTCTGGACTTTCCAACTCTAGTCATCTTTGGCGAAACAGAGCTGGCTACCTGACAAGATATCAAACAAGAACATCTGATTCTCCAATCAACGAGAAATCTAGATCAAAGCACGAGAGGTCATTTCAAAAGCTGAAGAATGAGGATTGAAAAATTTACCAAGGCACAAGCAAAAGCGCCCTTTCTTGGAAAAGGCGCCCTTTCTTTTGATGCCCTGAACTCAGCTTTTTACCATCATGTCTCCCAGGCACTTAGGTTGGATCCAGCTCAGCAGTGAACGTGTCAGCAACATCTTAGGATCAACAGATCAAACCAGATTCAAGATCAAACCGAGGTTATTCAGGAGAGAAAATAATAAAAAAAACTTGCAAAACTAAAAAGGGACGCCTAGAAGAAGTCAAAAGCCAAGTTGTTGACTAAAGTCAAGATATTTTGAGATAAACTTGGCCAACTCACTCCATGATCAGTGGAAATCACCTTTTTGAACTTCAGATCAAGCCAAAACAACTTTTGATCATGAGTTAAGTTCCCAAACTTGTGGATCTAAGGCTTGAGTCTATGTAATCAAGGTATAGGCATCCCACTCCATTATTTCATTGCAGGTTGATGATCAAGAACAACCATAAGCTCTCAAGGACGCCATTTATAGATCTGGCCAAGGTTTTCATCCGTTCTTCGATATTTCTTGCAGATCTGAAGCAGAAGGAGATTGCTAATTTGAGGTTGGATTCAGAGACAGATTTTCTCAAGGAGTCAGATATAAAAACTTCCAATCCATCTTTTGTCTACTTCTTCTCTTCTTGTCTTAGGTTTTCTTGCATGTCACACAAGGCAACAGGCTACATCAGATCTGATCAACTGGGTAGATTCAGCATAATTTTCCAGTGAAACCCATCTCATCAGATTTTCCAGAATCAACAAACTTGCTGCCCTTATTTTTGGGTGTTTTTCCGAAAAAGTTTCAGAATCAAAATTCCGAGGAACTGGGCTTGTTCAGCATTGAAGCACGAAGAAAACCCATGTGCCAGACTTTTTCCGGAAAAATACTTCTCGGCAGGGCGCTATTTTCAGGGGTTTTTCAGAAGTTGTCTGAACACATCCGTGTTTACAGTTAACAGGCGAGTTCTTCTTCACAGAATGACAATTTGACATCCTTGGGCTCCAATTGAACAACCAGACCTTGCACCAGCAACTCTCCAACCAGATCTTACACACATTATTGGAGAGCAAACAGACATCATCAGTAGTTTGTGGATCTTTATCTTTGAAAAGAATACATCTCCCGCTCAGTGGAGAGCCGCAACAATTACTCTGGACTAAGAAGAAAGAAAGGCTGATCTTGCAGCAGAAAGACCAATATTACCACCTCCCACGTGGCAGTAAGCACCTTGGCTTGCCAACTGTGAAGAAGTTATTCCAAGCACGGAGCCGCCAATGTTACCAAGAGCAATAGCTTGCGCAAGAAGAGGAGATGTCGTGTCATCAAAGCATTGACTATCCGGAAACGGAAGAAGTCAACACATGGATGAAGGAGCTGTTGACCAAAAATGGTGAAGTATGAAAAGACACCTAGGAAGGACGTCCTACCTTCCAATTGGCATTTATGATACTTGAAGTTGACTTGATGCCTCATTCCAAGTCAACTCAAGAAGGCATTAAATGTAGTTGGAGTTAACTTGATGTCCCTTTCCAAGTTAACTCCATATCCCTTAAATCATGCATTGTCAGATCCCACTGATTAAGGATGTCTAATCGGCTTCCATGATTTGTGGATCTTAGATCTCCACTAAATGTGGATGTCTATTTTGGAGGGATACTTACATTAAGGTTCACTTTTAGTTTGCTTTCAGTCAACTGAAGTAGTTTCCAGTTGACTCTTTGTTTACTTTCAGTTAACTGAAGTAGTTTTCCAGTTAACTGCTTTTTCCCCCTTTTTAGGAATAAATCTTGCTAATTGATTGGCAAGAACTCATTGTTAACTCAAGGAGATTTTGGGGTTGCCCACTCCTTTGAGTTCTTTAAATAAGAGCCTTGGGCTCATTGTTTGTTTAACTTTTACTTGCTATGCAAAATTGTTGCGCCATTGTTGCTAACAGCCTTGAAAGCGGATATTTGTTCACTCTTGGATGAGAGTTTGTTGGTAGATTGTAATTGTGCATGATTTCGTGCCTTTGCTATCCCAACCTTTGTAATTTGTTGATAAAGCTTTGAAGAAGAATATCAGAAGGCGCTTGCATTTTGATCATCCTATTTGAGTTATGTCTACGTCTTGTATCTAATAACTTGTTTCATTTCCCTCCTCGGATAGGGGTTCCTCCTCCTTGGATATTTGTCATTGACAGTTGTCGTTTGTTGTTGTTTAATGTATTGTACTTCAATCTATACTTCGGATAGGGGTTCCTCCTCCTTAGCAAGATTGTTGGCCAAAACATCGTCAATTTGTTGTTTCTTGTAAACCATTTCCTAGCCCATACCTTGAATAGGGGTTCCTTCTCCTTGGCAGGTCTTAGATCTAGTTTACCATAAAGAGTGTTTGCTTGTACCAACCTTATCCCGGTATATACCCGAGAGTTCAGAGCCTCGGTCATATTCTCAGGAGACGGCGAATTCAGGTGATCCAAACCCTTCATTCCCGCTCCTTTACCCTCATGCTCTGTTTACCTTGAAGGTATTGGATAGATTAAAAGCTAGAATAGTCATAGTTAAGATCTGTAGAAACCAGAGAAAAGCTTAGCTACGGCGCATTGTGTTTGTGCACCCTTGTGTCCTACCGCTGAAGTACAAAAAGATAGGAACCTTAGTTTACCATTCCCTTCCTTACGCATTGCTTTCAGTAGAGAGGGACTTCTCCTCTTTAAATAACGAAGAAGTGTTGCAAAACATTTGAAATAGCTGAACGTTTACAATAAGCACTCCAGAGGTGCTAATTTAAACACCAACATTACTCATAGCCGCTTCTCTACATTCAAACTCATATTGGTGCTAGCATTTCTCCTATCGGCATTGAATATGCTATCGACATTGCCTTGGGCCTGAGATGGAAATTGGAAAGGAGTTAGTGTGGCAAGAAAACGGCTTAATTATTTATCATAATTTTGTAACCTGTTGAGTTCATTAATGGCGCATACTGGCAACTTGAGGAGTACAAACATCTGAGATGGGAGTATTGTTTCTGTATTACTGAGGCACGACTTCTGGTATCTCGGGTATTCTTGCTCTTGCCATCGTTGGTCCTGTTGCTTATTGCTGGCATGATTATATGCCATTCTATGTTGACCAAATGTCACTAGAGTACTGAAACTGTGGGAGCCATTTATGAGTTAAGGAAGAATTCCTCTATTGTAGGAGTTATTCATTTGTCATTGTCATGTCCATCTGTTGACTGCAGTGCTGATTGGAACGGGTATGGAATTTTATAGCTTTTTGTGCATTTCCTGTAATATTTTGCATTTTGAGCATATAATGTCTTGTATACCCATTATTGCATTTGTAACATCTTCCATATGAATATAACTCTGAGTACATGTAAACTGGAGTTGACATCGTGTTCTGAGTATTGTGCTATGAACATATAAGGCATATCCATTATCATGAATTTGTGGAAAAATATATAAGTTGATGAATGTATTGTATAAACCATTGTCATGGAAAACTTTTGATTAGTCACATAGGAACTGTATGAAAAAATACCTGTATTGTAATCTGCCATTACTGCTAAGGGGATAATACAGAAGGAGTTATGTGTTGGTATTGCTAATTCTCATTCACTACCTCAGTTCATTTTTAAATACTTCAACAATCTTAAGATATTGGCAGCAGTTTGGGTTTCTACAAAGATCAATATTTTATATGAATACTGATGTTGTTGCACTCAATGAAGTTGTGAATCTGAGGATTACATTAGTTTGACAAGTAGAATTGTCAAACTAGAAGAGAAATCGATAATAATCTTGGCCTATCGGGTCAGGGTTATTACATAAATTTTGAAAAATTTGGAATTCTGTCATCATTAGATGAATGACATGGTTGACAAAGTGTCCTCCCCTGTTGCTGGTGATCTGTATTGGGATGTTGTACCTCATCACAATTTGCTCGTATATGAATCTCGTCGTACTAACAACAGTGTTCTTTGGCAGTGCTCGAGCCTTTGCCCATTTTGTTAGGTAGTCTGTGGCAACAACTATGTATCGACATCAATGTAATTGTCTGACTTTCAACGGGCCAATGAAGACAAGTGCCCACCTCTCAAAAAGTTTTGAGATAGAGATAGGAACAACGACATTTAATCTCTCTTCAGTGGTTTGTCGACTCTCTTGCAATTATCACATCCCACCACCCATTCTTGGGTGTCGGTGTGCAATGTGGGCCACCATAGACCTGCCAATAGGATTTTACGAGTTGTAGCATCTGATCCCATATCTCCTCCAACTAGTCCTTCGTGTGCTTTAAGTACTCCTGAAATTTCCTCTTCCATGATGCATTGCCGTAGTACCAGGTTTGACCCCATTTTATATAGCAGTCCATTGATGAGTTGGAATGTTTTACTCTTCAATACTAGTTTTCTTCGCTCTTTTGGTTGCATCTCCTTCGGAAATGTGGAAGTAGGAAGGTATTCTTTGATGCTTTCATACCAATGGTATTGCCGCAATTTGAAATGGGTGAGCATCCGGGAAGTCTTCATTTAATCCCTTGGGTGGTTCACCTAACTTGATCCTCGACAATTGGTCAGCAATGATGTGGCTTTTCCCTGGTCGGACAATAATAGTGAATGTGAATTCTTGTAATAAAAGGACTCATTCTCTATAAAGATACAATGATATAACTGAAGGGAAACTACAAGATGATAAGTACAAGGTGGCGGAGGAGCTCATTCTCTATAAAGATAGGATATATCTCATCCTAGGATCGAAAATGAAATAAAAGATTATGAGGGCATACCATAACACTCCATTAGCGGGTCATCAAGGTTACTATAAAACATACAAGCAAGCATGGGAAAGATTTTCGTGGAAAGGTCTCAAAGGGGATATTTTGAAGCATATTAAGGAATGTATGGTTTGTCAAAGAAACAAGGTAGAACAAACATTTCCAGCGGGTCGTTACAACCATTACCAATAACAAATGAAAAATGGGAGAGAATTTCAATGGATTTCATTACAAGACTACCAAAGGTACAAGGGAAAGATTGCATATTTGTGGTGGTGGATCGACTAAGTGTGGTCATTTTCATGCAATATCTTGTGAATATAGGGCACCACAATTAGTCGATCTCTTCTTTAAAGAACTGAATGGGCTACCTAAGCACATTGTTAGTGACAGAGATAGTAGATTCCTAAGTTCATTTTGGCTAGAACTCTTTAAGTTGGCAGGAACAGAACTTGCCCCAAGCACTAGCTACCACCCACAAACAGATGGGCAAGCTGAAATTGTAAATAAATGGCTTGAAGGATACTTGCGCAATTATATCATAGGGCAGCAAACAACTTGGCTTTTGTGGCTACATCTCAGAGAATATTGTTATAATACTACTCATCATATGTCAATAGGGATGAGCCCTTCCAAAGCACTTTATGGGTATGAGGTGATATCATTTGGAGATTTGATCCTTACAGATTGCAGAGTATTGGGGGCAAGAGACTTAGTGCAACAAAGTATAGATATTCTAAACACACTTAAAGACAACCTGCAACATGCCCAAAATCAACAGAAGATGTATGCTGATTGTCGTAGATCCAAAAGGACATTTGAGGTTAGAGACTTAGTTTTCCTAAGGCTACAACCATATAAACAATTTCCCTCAAAGGAAGTGGAGGAGAAAAACTCAAGCCATGATTCTATGGGCCTTATAAGTTTATAAGATGAACCGGTGAAGTTGCTTATGAATTGGAGTTACCCGCAAATAGTAACATTCATTATGTTTTTCGCGCATCTCACCTTAAGAAGGTGATAGGTCAACATGTTACGCCATGTCTGGAATTACCCCTGCTTGATGACAAAGAAAAATTAATTTTGGAACTTGAGGCTATCATTGACATGAGAGAGGAAATTAAGGAATAAGGTTATTCCAGAATATTTGGTTAAATGGAAGAATTTTCCCATGGAAGACTCCACTTGGGAAGGAGTAGAGATTTTTGATCATCCAAATTTAAAATTGCTTGTGGACAAGCAATATTGGGAAGGGAGGACTGTCATGCCTCCACCATGTTAGAAAAGTTGCAGCATTGATAACTCTAGATCGCTGCCTTTATCCTTGACCAAAGAGATATAAAGAGTGGCGATTCTACAAAGGGATCGATAGGGGTCAATTAAGGAATGTGTTAGACAGCAATTCCATAATATATGCAAAGAAAACTAATTACAGCGATTACTTAAAAAGAACTCTAATGCAGCGATTCCACAAAAAACCATATAATTAATAATTATAAAGGTTTAATGGGTAGCGCTTGGTTATGAAGGGATGTATCCCTTGCCAAGGTAAAAATATTAATGAAAAGATGTGACTCTCCCCACCATGGTAGATATAAAAGGGAGAACAAGTTATTGGGGAGAGGTATCAAGTGGAAAAAGAGAAATCAATAGCAATTGAGGCATTAATAAATATCCTACAGAAAATAGATTCAAACAACAATCATTGATTAAAGAATACAATTATTATTTAAGGATTGAAGTGTCAATCCATCAAGAAATATTAATCAGCAATAGTCTAGCAAATACATGAAGCTATCACTTGTGAATTCTAGGTAGTATTTGCAAATTGAACGGGGTCCGGGCTCACGCGGTGGGCTAAGGGTTGGAAGGATGGGGTCTTTTATGCCTTGACAAGCTAGAACAGGGTCCTTGGTATTGTCATCGTTGAGTTAGGGACGAGGTCCTTTAATTCAGCAGTTTAGCAATGTATTGCTAGGGAATTCACGATCTGACTCCTTGGGTATTGTGCTATGATTTATTGATCTGATTATTATCATAAATTTCTTAATCTTGGATAAAACTATTGCCATATGTTGAGCAAATATTGTTGTTTTAAAGAATATCCTAAAAGGGGACATTACAGAATTGAAGTGTTCAAAACTTAGAAGAATTTGTTTAGTTATGTTTGTCAAGGGCTCACTTGACTAAAAAGATGAAAGTCATGTTTCAAATTCAATGCGAAGGTGTACATGTGAGATTGAGGGGTGCACCTTTGAGAATAAGCTGTTTAGATCGAAAATTGGCTAAGTATGGTGTTGAGGTGCATGCTTGAGAAAGGTAAAGTCCAAAATTCTAGTTTCCATTATCAGGTGCATGTGGAAGTGTGAGGTGTGTGCACCTGCGAGGGCAGAAATTGAAAATGAAGTCACCATTTAGAGGTGTATGCAAGAGCATCAAGTGTACACTTGATAGTGGAGATTAAAAAAATCTTCAAGTTTAATATTGTCATATGCGTGCCTAGGGAAGAAGTGCACACCTCAACAAAGAATGAGTGAACTTAAAATGCAAACATAAAAAAAAAGCCTCTGTAAGTGCATGTTTGGGGTGCAAGTGTATACTTTGCCAAAGGAATATCTCAGTTCAATGCAAAGTCAAATAACCCTATACAGAGCTACATGTTTGGGAATGAGGTTCACACCTCATCAAAGAACAAATAAATTTCAAAAGTCAAAGTTTCAAATCATATTCATAGGTGCATGTGGCTCATGCAGGGGCACTGTTAAACAAGCAAAAAAAAAAACAAATTGTAATCACACATATAGGTGCTTGCTTGGGGTGCAACGGTGCAACTCAAAAGGCAGAAATAAGATTTTCAAAAATAAGATTTGTGCTCTGCTGTTAGGCGCACACTTGGGATCAGCAATCAGATGACAGAACAAAACAAGTTTTAAAATAGCAGAAATTGCCAATAGTAAAGCAAGGGTTTAAAAATGAGTGGTGCCTAGTTTGAGATAGAACACTCGTTAAATAAAGCTTCTTTGCTACCAAGAGTGTGATAGAAATTGAAGTTTGAAAAGGCCACAGCAGAAAGGAACAACAGAACTAAACGTAGAAGAACACAAAAATCAAGCTTTCATCAACAACAGAGCAGGGCTTTAATGGTCTACAGCAGGTCACAGGGCAGAGGGTTTCAGCAGAAAGCAAAATAAGAGCAGAACACAAAAGAATAACAGCAGAATTCAAAACATAGAAAGTTGCAAAACAGACAAAGGCACGGCAGGTCACAGCAGAAAGGGTCTATTTTTCCATACAACAGTAAATACAAACAGGAAATTTTGAAGAAAGATCAGGCTTATAGCAGTAAACAACAGTTTTTCTCATTCAAATTCTTCCTTCTTATAACATTCAATGTGAAAACAACATATTGTATCAAGAAGAACACTAATCAATAGTCTAGTTTATTCAAGTTCTTCCTTTTTCTAGCAATCATTAGCAAAATCAAATTGAAACTGAATGTCATAAATCTTTGTCGTCATCAGAAAAATCAAGGTTTTGAAAACAGCCTGAACCCTAGGGAGTTTTTAGAGTAATATTTGAGCTAGGATTTGTTTGGAGGACTGATGGAAGAAAAAGTTGTTCAGATTCAAGGCATTAGGAGAGAATTTTCGAGTGTCTTTAGAATTTTGCCATGATCAACACAAGGGAAAAGGTTTTAGAATTTTGCCATGATCACCAAACCCTTTCCTTATCCTATCCCTAATAAAAGATATTTATCACAAAAAGTGGCCAACTCTAAAATCTTTTCTTAATTTGATTTCATGTCAGGTTTTTATTGGATAAGGATCGAAGAAGAAGACCAATACAAAGCAGCATTCAGTTGCCCTTCGAACACTATTAATGGACTATTATGCCATTTGGTCTTATGAACACACTAACTCATTTCCAGGAGTGGATGGATATAATTTATAGAGGCATTGGAGATTGTTTTGGTGTTTATATTGATGATATTTTCATTTCCAGCATAAACTTAGATGACCATAAGGTTCATCTGTAGACATTTTATAATTTAGCTTATAATGCTGGAATTGTTCCGTCCCTTAACAAGATTCAATGGTGTAAAAACTCTTGTAATATCTTAGATATGATAGTTAATAATGAAGTCTTTGAGGTCCAGTCTAATATAAAAAGAAAAGTCTTAGATTTTGAAGTTCCTTTTGATAAAAAGAAGCTGTAAGCATTCTTGGGAATCTTAAATTATGTCAACAGCTTTTACCCAGATGTAGGATTTGATAGAGAGACATTACAACAGCTGCTAAAGAAGAAAAGGTTCAAATGGTTTGAGATTCGTACTACTACTATCAAGCAAATTCAAAATAAGATAAGTAATCTCCTATGTTTATATGTCCCTTCAACTGATGAATTTGTTCCATATACAGATGCTTTAGATGTTGCATGGCTAGTATTTCTTGTCTTTATTAAAGATAAGAAAGAACTTATTTTTGAATATGCAAGTGGAGTTTTTCCTTATGATGTAAAAAGATGGATTTCATTAGAGAAATAAATCTACGGAGTTAGAAAGTGTATAAATTTTTTTTGTTTGAAAATTGAAACTTATGTGTCTCAAACATTTCATTATCAGAACAGATTGCAGCAGATTTCTCACATTTGACGAGAAAGACCATGGTCAGAAAGATGGTTGAGGTAAGTATGTGAGATGGCAAGCCTATCTCAATCAATACAATTATGAAGTCTAGCATATAGCAGGAAAAGACAATATTGTAGCTGATTATCTCAGCAGAGATTTACCAGGAACATTCATGCATACTTCTGCAAGTTCATCAAATCTAGGGTTCAATATAGAAAGGATATTTGATGTCAAGTTCTGATTCTTGAATTATTTTTCCCAAAGACAAATCAAGATGAGAATTGTCAATCGAAAATATCTCCAAAGTGCCCTTTTAGCTACTGAAAGTTTGGAACATACTAGTTTGTATATCTCCTCCTATCTATTACAGAGACAATTATGCTGAAATCACAATCCTGAAAATACAAACAAAAATGTCTTTCTTGTATCTTATTGACTCAGTTCGAAGACCTTCATTCAATTGGATCATTACTTGCCATGCTTATCCTACCAAACAAATTAAAGGTTCCTTCAGTTTGCTGGACCAGAGAAAATAAATCCAGATTATTCCTTCTCCCAAGAGATGGTTAGAGCAATAATTGTAAATCAAAGTTTGCAATTGGAACCATATTTTTCAGTCAGCCTACTTTATTGCAATGCTTCACAAGATTGGAATCTAAAACATTGCTTCTAGTTTCTTGCATTATGGGCACCACTTAAAAGTAAAGATGTCTTTGATGACATTGATTTTGAGCCTTAGATACCTTCTCCCAATTCTGATGACTCGGTGGACAGCTGTGATCTTACTTTCCAACCACAATAAAGAAAATGTTGTGTACCACATGAAAGGATTGACACTGTTGGCCATTTTGGTACAATAATTCTCCTTTTTGTCATGTTTGGTTTACCCAGTAGTATTGGTAAGATTCGATCTTACCTCTTCTTTAGGTCAATAAATTCTAATAACTGTATGCGCGTTTGGAAGTGTATTGGGCATCAGTAGTTTTAGAGAGTCTTTAAGTCTAGGGAGAGTCGAGAAGTTTAAAGGAATCTGCAATTATTAGAGTATGCTATTCTCTTGCATTTTTATGTGATCTGGAGAACCAGAAATAATAATTGCTCTATGTTTTTGCTGTACTTTTGTTTTAAGTAATATCAGAAGCTGTAACTATTTGGTCGTTAGCCTCTGTCCTTGTTCTCTCAAAATAGAAAGTGAAGTCATCTGAACAGGGCTAAAATGGTATCAAAGCCGTAACCATTGGGGCTGCCAGACTCCGTCACTATTCTTTCAAAATAGAAAGTGAAGTCATCTTGAATAGTATATATATATGTATATATAATTGCCATAGCCAGTTGTATTCATACTGGGGAGTCTTAAAAATACTTGTATCCATATTTGAACCCATATTTGTGTCCATGCAACCTTGTAAAAATGCTTTTGCTTTGTGTTGAAGTGTGTGCTAGCCTTTTGCCCTAGGTGAATCCAAAAAGATGCACACACAATTTTATTTAGCACCCCATAAAACATTGTAAAGATTGTAAATAGCAAGCATATATTGTGCATATTAGGTTAGTTTTTATTTATAAGGAGCTTTTCCTTTCTATTTTGAAGAGTTATTTTAGCATACATCTATTTCACTTTGTGTCACACTGGAAAGTGCGAATTAAAATGCTAACACCATATAAAATTTGGCATTCGGAGGATTTTATTTTTTGTGTACAAATTTGCTTATCCAAAAATTATCAATTTATTTGTTAGTCTGAAAATGATCCCTAGTTAAATTTCATGAACACACAAGAGAGAAAATGCCTAATCAATGGATTTGTTATTTTAGGAATTATTTTAATCTTTAACAGTAGGCTAAATTTCATCAAAGTTACACTCAGACAACTTTATTGATTTGCCACTCTGTAAATTGTTGGAATAACAACTCCATTGCAGTTAACTCTCTGTGAATATTCAGAAATAGAATAAAAAATAATGACATGATTGATTTATTTTGCTGTTTTCTCTCATTCAATCAAGACCATGTTTATTCACTTGGATTTTGGACTCGTGTTGGATATTCATAGTCAGGGTGATTTTAACCCAATTAGTTTTGAACTCTTGCTATCTTGTTGAATCTAGTAATACTGTGCTATATGGACTTCACTGTTTGAACTTTGGATAAACTTCAGGTCAGAAGTCTGCCAAAATGATTTACCTGAACTACTGTTAATAAGTGACCTAAATGTATTGCCCCAATCCCTAGGGCTTTGTAGAGTCATAAAACTTGTAAAAATGGATGAATTATTTGGAGTCAGTGATCTGTGTAAAACTCTTCATTGACATTCATGCGCTTCTTTAATCAACAGTTTAGTTTCTGAAATGACTTACCTGCACTACTGTTGTTCTTGCATCACAAAAAGTGACCTTAAAATGGATTAGCCCAGCTCCAATGTCTAAGTTTCAAGTTGTAGAACTTATAAATGAGTCATTTCGGGTAATTCATTCATGTTGAATTGTTTATTAACATTCGTACTCTTATGTTTTTCACAGTCTAGTTTCTGAAACCATACCTCAACATCCAGATTATCCCACATATGCTGCCAAGGAGAAGGTGAATTACAAGAAGGTAACCATTTTTTCTATTTTCAGAATTCCATTTGTTTTGACTTTATATATGCTGTAGCACAATTAAGCGTAAGTTTTGCTCTCCCCACTTAAATAGTTTGTTTTTATATAAAGAATTCTGTTTTTCTAAACTGTCCATGGCTTTTCCATCAATATGCTTATTTTCTATGTAAACTTCATTTGTTTCTTATATTTTCTTCAGGCTTGCTAGTGTATATTCTCTGCCGTGGACCCTTATTTTCATTAACGTATTTAAACATCTTTTCAAATTATTGTTTTTAAAACATCTTTTTTGCTTTTTTAAATAGAGACTACAAGAAATTGTGGATGAGTTGGAGGCACTAAAACCAAAAGTACAAAGACAAGTTGGTGAACTGAATAAAAGAGATGCAAGCCAGAACAATAGTCAAGGGTATCATAATGAGTATCATATTTCTACAAATGAAAAGTCTGGCTCTTGGGGGTGGCCTAACCCTAAAAGTCAAGTTTATCCAAGATATCATAATGAAAAGGTATAAAAGTCAAACAAATATTTTTTAATGCTTTGGCTATTTATCTTCTGAAAGAGCAATCACAATGATTATTACTTCTTTTTTTGCTGCTGTTTTTTAATCACTAATAACATGAATAAACATCTTAAATTTGTTCAATAGGATTGTGGAAGCTTTGGAAACCTATGTATGGCACAAAACGCTTGGGAAGATGACAACAAAAGCTGGTGGTTGGGTTCTAAGCAGATGGAAGTGCAGATGAACAAATTGTCAGTTCTAATGTTTTATTATAAATTACAGTTGCAGATTGAATGCATGCAATAGCTTAGGAGGGAGTTGTGCTCTCATATATATATTTATTATCAGATAGAAGAGTAGCTGAGTAAATTCTCAATACTACTGTTTATTGCTGTAATTGTAGCTTGATTGCATGACATAGTTAAGGAGTTTCTCTTTGATGTATTTTTCTTGTTTAGAAATAATTATCTGTTTGTTTGCATAAAAAGTGTAAATTATACTAATAGGCAAGTGGACATAAATTAGGATTTCTGACCAGATCCGATGGACAGAGCAATTTGTTTTCCTTTTCATCTATGAACTGTTGGATGAACCTAGAGAAAGAAGAACCAATGCATTTTTATGGTTGTAAAAGACTATGGTGTAAAACTTTAAAGTTTATACTCTGTGGACAGAAATCTTTTTCATCAACCAGTTGTAATGCTGTCTGAAAAGGAACATTTAGATTTTTAGCTAGTCCTTACATGTTAAAAGCTTCTACCTCAAAGCATGGCTGATATTAGCTGATTTTGAACAAGATGCTTTCTCAACCATTAATGTTTGAATTTCTGTTGTTTTGAGCAACAGTAGATAGAATTATCAAAGCATAAACCATATACACATTAGGTTCTGCTAAATGATCCATGAATATAATATTGAGTGATGAGGAGTTACATGCACATTATACTTTAATTTAATTTCACTCCATATAATATCGTCTTTGTGATTGTATGTTACACATGCAATACTAGTGGTTACAAGCCAATCACATACGTAACAAAAAATTGCAAAGTCTCAATATTACTTAACACAAGCATATTTGCCATCAACAAACATCTATTGACAATTCTTTAAAGATAGTGATATGTCAGTGCAACTTAAGGCTCTTTGACAATGTTGAAACTTGAAACCATTTGCTTGACAGTGCATAATATGTTCTACAACTTCACCACAACCAAATTTCTTCTCTCCTTGAGAAACTAGGTGTTGACATATTGACTCTCCATTCTTGCTAAAATATATCTATAAATAATTCAGGAAGTATGGCACCGAAAATGTCTTAGTTTTATTGAAATAGAATGCACACCATTTGGGAACATCCTATCATAAAGCAAGATAGTAAAGGTGATTTGTCTACTCCAACCTTGGTTAGACCTAGGGCACATAAAACTTAAGTGATGCATTTGGTGACAGATGTCCACGATTGAACAAATAATGAACTCCACAAGCATAGGAAAGAATACAAATATGCAACATTACGAGAGACTCCAATATCATTATATAAAATAGCAAAATTGCTAGTTTTGGTTTGGGTTTGTGAATTCAGTTTGTGGATTTGACAATTTTTTTTTTGGGGTTGGGTTTCATTTTGGGTTTGTACATACAAAAACATATACAAATCATATATATATAGATAGATAAAGCTTGAGTTAAGTTTAAAATACCACATAGCATGGATATATTATAATTCTTAATATCTAAAATCACTAAAAAATAAAAATAAATAAACAATTTATAATTTTATAAAAAATAAATAAACAATTTATAATTTTACAAAAAATAAAATGTCTATTTATAAAATTAACATATATATATATATATATAAAGCTTGAATTAACTTTAAAATACCACATAGCATAGATATATTATAATGTTTAATATATAAAATTACTAATATATTAAAAATAAAAATAAATAAACATTATATAGTTTTATAAATAATAAATGTTATATTTATAAATGTTTATTTTATAAAATTAACTAATATCAAATATAAAATAAATATATATTATAAATAAAAATAAGAAACCTAAAAACTTAGATTATTAAATTTAAAACCAATGAATTGATAAAATATTAAAGAATTGGGATAAAGTATTTGTCTTGTTCAGTTGAAAACTTGAATATAATCTGGAAATTTATAAATTAATTTATTGATTGACTGTTTAGGTTTTCTATGATAGAAAGCTTCAGCTTCAAATTGTGTTAGTTGATCAATTATTTTAAAAATATCAATTGTTCCTTTTTTAACTAGTAGGAGTGGATTTGAGATGACTAGGGGATGACCTTGCCATTATGGGGCCTCTTTTTCAATGTTTTGGGAAGAATTCTGTTGGCGTTTCAATTCGCACCTTTGGTGTGCGTATTGGAAATGGACAGCTATGCACAGTTAGACTACTCTTCAAATTAGGAGGGGAAGCTCCCTCTTTTGCTGATTATGCGTAAAAGAAATGTAAACTAAATTCCTATCTTTTTAACTCAGCTGAGAGCACAAGGTTATAAAACAATCTGCATTGCAGTTAGGTTTTCTCTAGTTTCGTGATCTCAACTACAACTAGTCCTAAATTTATAATGCTTCTATCTCCTCGAGTAAATTCAGAGCAAGAGGATTTAGAAGTAAACGGGGAATAATTTTGGCTAACTTAGACAAACTTGTTCACAGAATGCATCCGAAGGCTCATTGCTCTTTCAAATGTACGCTGAAATAAAGTTTATGAAAGTAAACAACAAACGATAAACTCGATCTCAAAATTCCTTCAAAGGCTCAGTGCTCTTTTGAGGTGTAGGATGAAATAAAGATTATAAGAACAAAACATCAAATGATAAACTTGATGTCAAAATTCCCTCGAAAGCTCATTGCTCTTTCGAGATGTAGATCGAAATAAAGATTATAGAAACAACAATATTGAAAGATCTTGAGACTTGGGATCAAAGACTCATTATACTTTTGATTTATTTCCTCAAACTCAATCAATGATTACACGTTTTGGGACAGAAAATTGTATGAATAAGACAAACATACAACATACGATCAACCAAAATACATTGAACAAAGTGAACAAATATTGACTAGCAAAGCTTGAAGGCACAAAGGCACAACAATTTTGTATAGTAATAACGGTTAAACAATAATGAGCAAGGTTGCTCTTATTTATAGACACTCAAAGGAGTAGGGAACCTTAAAATCTCCTTGAGTTAACACTCAGTCTTGCCAATTAGTAAGATTTATTCCTATGTCTAAACAAATGTAACTAACAGTTAACTGATTCTAAAACTAAAACTAACTCCCAACTGTACAATAAATATCTCCAAGGATAGACATGCATGAAAAGAGGACAGTCAGTTAAACTTGGAAAGGCGTCAAGTTAACTACTGATCTAAATTCTATCCTTGGAGAATGTCATGCTTCAACTGGCAGTTCACTGCTTGTCAGCATCTTGAGTTCTATTCCTGGAAATATTTGCACGCTTCAACTCGCAGTTCATTGATTGGTAACTTTGGCGGCTTTGTAACTGGAGTGATGACCTCTGTTTCTTTTGCAGCTTTATGCTTCTAACACTTTTCTTGATTTTTCTCAATGGAAGAGTATTGCATGATGAAACTGCATAGTTTGACTGTGAACACTCTTGCTGTGAGAAATGCTCATGAACTTGTTGCACACCCAGAGTTCCAACGATATTCAACCCTCTAAACTGGCCTCAAAAGGCTATTAGATATACGAGGTATGAAATCATATGGAATTCGTGGACTTTGCGTGCCTATGCCTGTCAAATTGTCCAAATCAACCACCGGATTCACTTGATGTAAGTTGGTGTCGAGTGTTCTCACGACATCATGAATCAAGACCAATTTGGTCTTGAATTTTGCTTGAGAGAACTGCATACTGAAAATCTGGAAAAATGACTGTGCACTCGACTATGCTTGAACAACTTTTTTGTAGAGGCTAAAAATAGCTTCATTGAGAGGCAATTTTTACGAAAAATTCTAAGACGTGGGTTTTGTTGAGAATATCTTTTTGAATCGACCCGAAACATCATATTTTCGAAAAAATGACTTTTCCTTGGACATGCAACAACATCTCAGAGGTAGAGGCAGTGAGGCAAATTTTTCCCAAAGAAATTCTGAGACATGGGTATTGTAGGTGCCTTTGTGCTAAGCAAACTCAGAGACATGGGTATTGTAGGTGCCTTTGCGCTAAACAAACTCAAAATTTCAGTTTCTAAAAAAGGTGATTTTTTCAGAAACCCTAAAAATTGGAGGCAGTGGGGTAATTTTTTCAGAAAATTCTGTCATGTGGGTTTTGTGGCCAATTTAGTGCTGAACAAACCTAGTTGGTCAGATCTGTGAAAAGATCGATTTTTGTTGTGCATGCAAGAAAACCTAAGACGAAAGTAGAAGTTGTGGGGAAAAATGTCCAATCTTCGAGAAGATTGAAAAAGAAGAGAACCCAGAACGCTAGAAGCTGAAGGTTATGAATTGCTGTCTTTGAAAGCTGATGGCCTGGAGATATAAACTCTGGAAAGACATCCTTCTGTGCAACCTGATCTCAGAAATATGAAGAATGTTGAAAACCTCTTCCGTTTGATCCTTCAAATGCCATAGAGAAGAAAGTTTCTGTGTTTGGCGTTTGAAGTCAACTTGCAAGAATAATGAAAAAGGATGCCCAAATGCTTGATAAATAGACTTTGGAGGTGAAAGCATTAGTTAACTCATCATTACCCTAATTTAGGAGTCAACTGGCGTGATTAGCTGTTAACTGAAACAATTCCCCAAATTTTGGGACGCCTTGAGGAAGAGAAAGTCTTCAAAAATTGTAACTGGGAGTTGACTTTGGACGCCACCTTGCCAGTGTTAGGATATTTTTGAAGAATTTCAACTTTTTTTGATAAACTGCCTCCGTTTGACCCTTGATTCCGAATGCCAGATTGATCTTGAGGTTTGGCTTACAGATTCACTGTTGAGCTGTGTTGGTTGAATATTTTGTAAACTTAGGAGGTTTGACAAAATGGTGATTTCAACACAGTGTGTGAGTTAAACTCTCCTATTTAAGGGAAGGCTCCCCCTATCTAAATAACTAAAAACGAATATGGGTGGAATGATAATCTTTCCTCTTGTTTCAGGAGAGATTAAACTCTTTTCTCTTCGTAGAAAAGTAATATGAACTTTTAAATAAACTATAACAGCAGCTTGCAATAAAATCAGTAGAAAGGAAATGAAGTTTCCTGAAAGCTCAAAGACTTCCATCACTTCCTTCGGGACGAGAAAACAACTCCAAGCGCAAAAGTCTTGAAAATCTGCAATCCTATCTACCCTTTTGAAAGATAACTCTAATGATAATATATAGCATAAGACAGCACAAAGTCTGCGAATATGATGTATCTATTAACTACTATGAATGGGAATTGTTACGAGCACAAAGACTTGTAATTCTTCTTAACTCCTAAATTATGAATTCAATCTTTAACATTTACAGCACAAAGACTGAAAATATTTTGATTGAAGCTCTCCCTAGAAATCTTCTACAATCTCGAAATGATCACAAAGTAATGCTCCAAAATGACAAAAGAACACAATGGAAGCAAAGTAGGATTCCAACACAAAGTCTGAAATCTGTAACTCCTTGATATTATTTGAAAAAGATAAACTTATAACTATAAAGCTCAAAGTCTTTATGAGTACAAATTTTTGTAGAATTTTCTTGCTTGCCAAAAAGATATGTTTACAAAGGACCCTCTCAAGTATTTATAGGAGAGAGGTCATAAGAAAAAGGTGGGAGGATCCCAACTAACTTGAGAAATTCTCTCAACCACCAACTACTTGTAATTGACTTATTCCAAATTACAGTCTTAAACTATTTTGACTTGTAATTAGATTACATGTAATTACAATTTACAAAACTGCAAGTGAAAGAAACACTTGCGATTACAAAACTTGTTTTTACATGTAATTTGTCGAAAACAAAATGCATAAAGATAAAACATTTATTCTATATCAATCCTAACTTTGAAAGATTGAAATCTGCTGATAATTTCTTGCAACTCAGCTAGATCGGGGCCTAGTGTGTTATTGGCAACTGCAACAGTCTTCAAGATTACATCAAAATATCTTATCGTTGCTAGTCTATGCTCTTCATAAACAGTTTGCATTTTATCAAGGATAATTCGATGATTAACAAGCTTGTGAATCGAATCCATAGTAAACTGTTCTGATTCTAGCTCTTGACGAAAATTTGCTGCCATTTCTGTGGTGACCATATCAGCTGCAATTAATTCTCCTTCATGATTCAGAATTCTGCAAGGGATTTTCTCAAAGCTAGAAAGGATGTCTTGCTGAACTTCGTCACTCATTTCTAGTGTAGCTTGGATGTCTTTGATGAGATCTTGAATAACCAATGATTTATTTGTCATGAGTTCTTCAAATTCTATGTATTTTTCTTTGCTTGGTAGGATTGAATTACTGCATAGAATTTGTAACTTAATTTGATCTATCTCATGCCAAATTTTCAAATCTTTTTCAAGTGAATCCAGACTTTGCTTGAAAGCTTCCAAAGTCTGATTCAACTTTATTTTTGCTATTCTGACATTGTTTAGAACTTGTAATGTCTTTTCAATCATTGGTATGCTTTGATCAATGAGCTGTGTTACCCAAGAATCAACTGCTTTGGCTTTTTGCGCAATTTTCTCCAATTGCTTGACTGATTCTTCAAAAGTGAAAGAAGTTAATGGATTAACTTGCTCTGAAGAATTGGCAATCTTCTGAATGACTGAGATAAGCTGTGAATTCTCTTCTTTCAGCTTTTTTTTCTTTGCCAAAAGTTCATTGTAACTATGTGTTAAAACAGTTACTGAATTTTGAGTGTCTTGCATCATACCAGCATGTGTTTGCTTGCCTAAATCCACTCTTGCGAATTTATAATCAGAAACTTGCATCTCTTCTGGTGATTTGTCTGCAAGGGGTTCAACTATCTCTGCATACTTCATTTTGTTGCTATCCACAACTACCCGTGAAACAGTTTTAACCTTCTTTACAACCTTTGGCTTTGCTCTCTTCAACTGCTGGAAATCAAATACATCTGGAGAGATTGCCTGTTTCTTTCTCTTTAGAGTGACTAAACTCAACCATGGAGGAAGATCCAATGTGTCTGCATTTGAAATAACAACCGTATTTGAAACAACAACAAATTCATTTTGAGTCACGGTTGTTATTCTTGGAGATGTCTCAGTTTGAATCGCAACAAAAGCTTGACTGGATGGTGCATTGTGATCAGCATTAGCCATCAATCAAAGCTTGTAGCAGATGTATCAATTTCTGGAAGTGTTATTTGTGATGTGTTTGGATACATCGGATTAGCATCAAAAACATTCTCCAAATTATCATGTATGTTTTCTATAGAAGCAGTCATTGTTGATGAAGTCGATGTATGAAGAGCAGCTTCAATAGGAGGAACGTAAACCATTGAAAAGGAATCAACATCACTATCAAATTGAGACATCAGAGACATTACTGATATTGGTGCAGCATCAATATGAGGAGACATCATACTTAGAGTAGTAGGAGACTGAAGAACTTCTTCATGCTGATCGATGGTTTGGATCTGCGTCTCTCTAACCTCCTTCCCTTTTAATGTTGGTTCCTCCAAAGGTTGTTCTACAACACGGTTGACTCTCAGCTTAATCCTCGTTCCTGAAGAAGAAGCACCTTCCTTGGACTTGTCTCTGACTTCCGATTTCAATCCAACAGGTCCAGTTGAATCACCTTCATTATTAACTCTAATTTTAATAGTTTTGACGCCTATACTCTTGAGCCAAGAGTTAGTATTTGCCAAGATTGATTGAAATCTATTAAAGATAGAAACTGATTCTTTATTAGACCACTGTAATGCTGGAATAGAAGCGTCAGCAACTCTTTGTTCTTCATATTCTGGATCTAAAATCAGCCCATCATCAATTACACCTTCTAGAATCAAGGTCAAATTAAAATCAATAACCTGCTCAACTGTAAGCCTGCAATAGTCCATTTTATAGATATCCTTCTCTGTTCGGAGATCTGCCCAAATATCTTCAAGGCGACGCACATGAGTGAAGGCTCTCTTTATCTTGTCTTTCATTCCTCTGTAATCAAAATCTGCCCTTGCTTTGAATCTTTTTAACTTGATCTCCTGAATCTCAGTTTCCTGAATCTCAGTTTCCATAGCTTTCGCCTTTGAGGTAGATGTTAAGGAGTATCTCCCAATCTGTAATGGTTTATGAGATGAGATACTTACTCCAGTTTTATGTTGCACAGCTTGCCGTGCATGCATTGTCATCAACTGTCTTGCCAGCTCCATTAGAATGATTTTATCAGTTGGATACCTTGGTAGCATGTATGGCTGATCTTCAAAACAGCCAACTCTCATGTAGGTAAAAGTAGGAAACTGAAGAAAAAGGCAACCATATTCATTGACTTTTTTCCAAGCAGCATCTGATACTCTATTATTCTACAAGGTCTTGTCAAAAAGGCACATGAAGTGACCAAAGAATGCGTCTTGGACTCTTCTATAATGAATCCTGCTTGGTATCAAAGGCAGCTGATCATAGTATTCCCAAACTGGGACAAGAGATCTATCTCCAACAGTAGAAAGGCCTGGAAATTGCCTCAATGAAGCTGCTATGTAAACCAGATAGGAATTCATATAGAAGGTGAGCGTGGTAGGAACTTGTGCAAGCTGCTCACATAAACTATCACTGATTATTTCACCCCAGAAGATTGGGTGTTGTGCCTTCCTAATCACCACAATGAATTTGTACATCCATTTCTCAAAGACATTAGAGCATTTCAACCCTATAATTCTGCTCAAGAGAGTGATTATATCATTGATTTCTTCTAGTCAAATCGATACAGCTTAGGCCACCGAGACACACCAGCTCGACGCTTCAGAAGCCATTTGGTATTGATGTGCTGTTTACAATCTTCTTTCTTCTGTTCATAATGATCTAGAGAACTCTTTACTGAAATATCTGAATACATGGATGAGTTTGGAACTCTGAAAACCCTATGAATGGTTTCTGGATCAAGTCTTATGACCACATTCCCATCATCATTTTTAATGGTTCTGGATTCTCTGTCAAAGTGAGCTGCGCACGCAAGGACGAACTCTGGCTCTAGAGCAGCAACAGGAAAAGAGGAAACCAGATGAATATGACTTTTAAACAGCAACTGCATATGATGAGAAGTTGATTTATCAGCTCTCCCCAAAAACTCGGACATATCAACATGCCCAATCTCCGTGTCTCTGATTTCTTCAATGTTTGAGAAAACATGAGAAGGAGGAATTTCATTCTGGTATTTGTCGTATTTGTACTTCATCTTTTTGTTCGTTGGAGAAGCAGGTTCCTCCATCATCGAACAAGAATTTGCAAGGCTGCGATGAAAGTTCCATAAGGTCAAGACATCATTAATGTTTACAGGCGTAGACATGGCGAAGGCTCAAACTCAGGATGGTGTTTTGGCTGTTTGAGGGTAGAAAATGAGCATTATAACTCATTTCGGGTTTTTGAGGGCTGATTGCGAGTGAAAAGGACATATGCTTTTCATAACAAATGAAAAAGTTAGATTTGCAATTTTGCAAAATGCAAGTCAAAACTTTTAAATTGCATTTGCAGTCAAGGACAAAAAGTCCAATTTTAAGGCACTTTAAAGGTATTTCGGGATTTTGGAGGCCGGCTGCAAGTGAATAGTGGATTTCGGGGTTTTGAAAAGATATTGCAAGTAAAAGAGCATTTCGGAATTTTGAAAGGTCATTGCAAGTAAAAGTAACAAACTTTTTGACTTGCATTTTATATTGAAATTTCCAACTTGTAATGGATGAATAAAAACCCGAAATACTTCAATAAGGTATCATTTTTTTTTTGTTTCTTTTTCTATTTTTAGAAAATGGTAATGGAATTATAAAATGGAAGGGCAAGTGACTATGAAATGAAAGGAGATGTAAAGAAATGAAATGGTATGGAGGGTATATGTAAATGGAAAATGCGTTCTCAACTGAAAAGAATGAAAGCATATAATGGACAAATGAGATGGGAATAAACAATGAAGAAAAACGTATCTTAAAGATATAGCTAAATCTGCAAATGGAGATACATGGAAAGGCGATGGAGAAGAATGTTCAAAGAGTGTAACGTTTTCACATAATTCTCAACTGAAGACATACGGAATGGAGGGCGTATGGAGAAGAAACATGTTCTCGGCTAGGGTAGCGAATAACGTGAATGGAGTGAAAGAAAAAGTCGCTTTCAAAGAAAAACACATTTTTCTTAATAGAAAATGCAAGGAATAAGGAAGCAAATAAAATGACGAATGCATAACGATTTGCATATAAAATAAAATGTATGAAGGCAGTTAAGAAAAGCGCATTTTTGTAAAAACGTTTTTAATAAAGGCATAAAAATATTTACAAAAACAATATACAAGACTCTAAGAAAGAAAAGAAGACATACTTGTAACAAAGATTGTAGACAAAGAAGAAGAAACCCTAGGCGTGACAAATAAACTCAGCAAAGAAGATAACTGGATTTATTGTAGATTAAAATCCGTTTTTCTAGCGTGTAAATGCACGAAACAAGGTAGAGAAGCAAACTCAAACTCGAACTGCTCTTCCAACCATGGATACCGTCGGGTTCTCAAGAGCTCATTACAGGTAAAAATAAGACCAAAAAGAAATCGGGCTTTTTGAATCACTTTGCAAGTTATTCAACATGGAATCGGGTCTTTTCATCAATTTGCAAGAAAAATAAAGAAAATCGGGCCTTTTTCATCATGTTGCAAGTAATTTTATAAATCGGGCTTTTTAAAGACAAATGCAAGCACTTTAAAGTGAAATCGGGTTTTTCAAAGACAAATGCAAGTGAAAATAAAAGAAATCGGGGCTTTTTGGAATCTATGCAAGTTGTTAAATGTAAATCAGACTTTTAAGAAGTCACTCCAAGTAACTTAAAGGAAATCGGAACTTTTACAAACAATTACAAGTACTTTATAAAAAGTAACTTGTAATGAACTTAAAAAGTTCCTATTGTTTACTTGCAGTGAAGTTCAAAAACTCCTACTTGCAGTGATGTCAGAAAAACCCGAATTTGACCAAAAACACACTAAAAATGACTCAGAATTTCATGAAAACAGAGGAGAATGTGAAAAAAGTGATAACCCAAAGGACTATAAACTTAGAATTGAGATTCGCTAATCTTTGCACCTCGTAATACGTGCCTTAGAAAAGGAAAACTTCAAATTTTATCAAAATTTCAATTGGTTATCCCAATTTTTAACAAGTCAAAAATTAGGGACAAGAAGCTGGATCAACTCTGAAGAGATGTTGTTGGAGGCTGCAAACCCTAAAAATGACTTTTGGTGGCTTGAATTCTTGGGTGCCTTTTTGAGACTAGGTGCTTTTTCTTGCCAATGTTAACCAATTTTCAGATGATTTTCAATTTCTACAATTTTGACCTCCCGTGCTTCGATCTGCAGCTGCTAGTGATTGATGAGCTGGATCAACTCTGAAGAGATGTTGTTGGAGGCTGCAAACCCTAAAAATGACTTTTGGTGGCTTGAATTCTTGAGTGCCTTTTTGAGACTAGGTGCTTTTTCTTGCCAGTGTTAACCAATTTTCAGATGATTTTCAATTTCTACAATTTTGACCTCCCGTGCTTCGATCTGCAGCCGCCAATGATTGGATGTTGAATCCATCGTGAAGTTGGAAGAATCTCGGAAAGGATGACTGGTTGTGCAAGTTTTGAAAACATTTTAGGAGGTTCAAATTCTTAGGCACCCCTGGCCTACAGGGGCGCTTTTGTGCTTCTGAGACACAATTTCGACTTTGTAACCTTTTACGAAATGCTCCAGTTTGACCTTCATTGCTGGATGTCTGATTGCTCCGGTGAATCTGCTGACGATCTTGTTGCGAAGACTGATCAAGTCTGAGGACTTCTTGGAAGTTGTGAAGCCTGAAAGCAGCATTTGATGCTCCAAAAAGTTGGGCGCCTTTTGCTAGAAGTGTGCTTTTTGCTCTATACTTAGCTAATTTTTCATGTTTTTCAATTTCATTTGACTTTCAGCATCTCATGCTTGATCTTCATTTGTGAGTGTTTGACAAGTCCCATGAGCTAGCTGTTGGATTCATCGCGAAGCTGGAAAGATTTTGAGAAGATGTTTTGGAGAAGATAGCTGCTAAAAACCACATTTGATTGCCCAAAATGCTTGGCACCCTTGGCCAGTAGGGGTGCTTTTGCTCTTTTTTTCATCAATTCATCTTTCATTTTACGTGCTCATTTGATCAATAAATATTGATGTTTGACAGGTCTCGTGGATTGGCGAACAGATTCGTTGCAAAGCTGGGCTGAATCCGGGAAGATCATTTGGAGATAACTAAATCAAAGACTGACTTCTGAATGGTTTCTTTTCTGGGTGCCGTTGGCCTGTAAGGGCGCTTTTGGCTCTAGTGTTAGTCATTTTTTGATTGTGTTACACGGGGACGCGTCCCCCTGCCCAAACCCTACGTCCCCATCCCCTGTGGCGTTTCGGGGACGGGGGGACGACAGGGGACGTCCCCTAGGCGTCCCCCCTAATTTTTGAAAACTGAGGGACGGCAGGAAACACGTCCCCAAAAAAGGGGACGATTGGAAAATAAAAGGGAACGCCTAGACGTCCCCGAAACGGCTAGGGGACGACTAGGAGTCCCCAAACCGTATCGGGGATGCTCAGACGTCCACCTTTCGTCAAAGCAAAAAATGTTTTGATTTTTGGCAAATTAAATAAAAATTGTTTGATAAATATTAAATATTTCATTATATTTGATAAAACATTTAATTTTATTGTCAAATTAAATAAAAATTACTTGGTAAATATTAAATATTTCATTAAATAAAAATTGTTTGATAAATATTAAATATTAAATATTTCATTATATTTGATTAAACATTTAATTTTTAAACAAACTATTTAATATTATTGTCAAATTAAATAAAAATTGCTTGATAATTGATAAACATTAAATGTTTTATCAAATATCAAATATTAAATATTAAATGTTTTTCATTACATTTGATAAAAATGTTTTATCCCCATTTGAATGGCATTGACTAAATAATAAAATATTATTATATTTACTTTAGTCATTCAACCTAAAATTGAACAAAATGCTTTTATATTTAATAGTTAAGTTATTGGCATTGCTGTTAGTGTTTACCTTTATCTTTATATTGCTGTTATATCGCTGTTATACTGCTGTTATACTCTTTATCTATGCACATATTGTCATATTGATATTGTTGCACATATTTGATATTTCAAATTGCTCTCTTTCTCTATTTATATATAATATATTTTTAAAAATTCATATATATATATTTTAAAAATTCCTATATCGCCGTCCCCCCGCCGTCCCCAAAAATCTGCCCTTGGACTGCGTCTCCCCAAAACGCGCCCCGTCCCCTTGTTCCTGTCCTCGAAACGCCGTGGAACATAGTTTTTTGATGATTTTACTCTTCTTGCACTTCGCGTTCATCGTGTTGCTTGACTGGGTTGACTATACTGTCGATGACGCGACCGCGTTCACCGTTGTGATTGCTTTCATCACTTCACGTGCACGGGCATTGAAAAGTTGACCAAGGCGTTGATTGCAAAGGCATCTCCCTTGTGACAAGGCGTGCATCTTCCAGACTTAGTTTATTTTTCGTACTTTTCAACTTTTGAAATTCCCCTCCGTCGTTGAGCATCTTTCACCATAGATTCTTCTGCTAAGCGTTGGAAGCTTAGATCTTGATACCTGGTGCTGGCCATTTGCCATTGATGACCTCAAAGGTTCTATCTTTTCTTCTGAAAAAGTGAAATAGACCCACCAAAGCAAAACTGATTTTTTCATGATTTTGACTGGACCAGTGTGATCGTGACTAAGAATAAACCAATCAAAAACATTTTGAGCCATTTCTGGAAAGATCCTTATTTTTAGGGTTTTTCTAAAAATAGGGTCCTAAAACCCTAATATCAAAATTTTCAAAAATTTGCAAATATCCTCTTGACAATAAACCCACAAAAATCCTATGCTTCATTTGTCGTTCAAAAATTTCTAAGAATAGACAATTTTCAGACTTTGACTTTGTTGATTTTTGATGACAAATTTACAAGATTTTATCCATTTTTATCAAAATGCCTTAATGAAGCAAAAAAAATATTTTGGGTACAACAAATTCCAACCCTTGGATTTGGCTCACTCGCTTGATAGTTAATATGTTTTGCATTGTGGGGTGTCATTGATCAATTACTAAAAAAGAAGCAAAAAGAAATAAAATTTTACAAAAATCCCATAAAAAATAGGTATGTTCACTGTTGGTTAGTCATAATCCCATCTAGTTCGCTTGAGATGAACTCATAGTACCTTACATGCTCCTCGCCTAACTCCAAATGCTAGCCAAATTGAACCATGGATCCGGTTCAAACTAGACCTAGATCCGGTTGCATATACCCTAGATCCAACGACATAGTAAAATAGAAAGAGTCAATTAAGAAGTTTTTGATAAGGTTTGAGTCATATCTCCACAAATTACAAAAGGTTAGTTTGACCCAATAAGGCACTAACCTTACACAATTATAAGTGTAGTTTACATGTGCAAGACAAACATGTACATATGCAAGTTATACTTAAAAGGTACATGTAATGATACATCTGCGGTTGTGCTACCACTAGCAAGACTTTTGCACTTGGTGCAACTTAGCTTACTTTGCTTGTTCTAGTGCACCCTTCCTTTGCATTTATGCATTGCCCATGTTGCATCGTGCTACTGTAAAAGCATTAGTATCTGATTGCACTATTGTGCAAGCACTTACGCATGATTTGCACAATGTGTAGTGCTCAACCGCACAGTGTTCAAGCATGCATAAATGTCGCTTACACACAAGCATGTTTGTAGATTGTGTATATTGACAGTCAACAATCATAAGCCCAACAGTTGGTAGTTAACAAGTATGAACTCTCAATGAGGTAGAGATATAAAAAGTCTAGGCAAACTAGTTTGATGTGTTCACCCCTTTTGGTCACAAGAATCTTCATTCTTGGCCTTGTTGTATGTATTCACCTGTAACGACCCGACCCTTCGGTGAAGTAAAATTTCCATAATTTACATCCTACAAGTAAGTAAACATGTTAACATGACATTGCAATAAAATTTTTCCTTTTCTTTATTGATAAAACATGAACTAGTTGCCATATCAATTTACAATAAAGATTCCATTTCAATATAACAACTTCACAAGTACATGAAACAAAAATATATACCTCAACTAACATAGCTCCAATGAGCTTTAGAACAAATAGTAGTAAGAAGGTCTAGGTTCTTTTCCTTTCAAATCTTGGTACATCGGCCGCTTACTGAAGAGAAGAAACATCACTCGGGCGCTTTTCCGCCAACCACGGACTTATAATGTGGTCCTCCGCACATCCATTATTCAATAGATGGCCCTCCCTTTGTCGAAGAGATTGGTAGGGTATCCTTTAACGATTACCAACTGAGCATAGTGCTGTGTCCTACACAACTGGAACCTCGCTATTTCACAATCTCGAACTAGTACAAGGATCACAATGAATTGACAGTGTAGTCTCAACTATCTCACACCTAAGTGGATGTCGTACATTTCAATACTTTGGCCAAAGTATTCTCATTCAATACTTCAAATGAAGATCATCTATCATTGTTGGCGTTTAAATTCGCACCTTTGGAATGCGTATATGAAACAAACATCTATGCATAGTAAAACTGCTCTTCAAATTAGGAGGGGAAGCTCCCTCTTGCTGATGGTGTTGAAAGAAAGTAAAATAAGAACTAAGTTGCCTATCTTTTTGATCAGCTTAGAGCACAAGGTTTATTAAACACAAACGCCATAGCTAAGATTTTCTGTTTTAAGAACTTCAACTGTGACTAACTTAAACTAAAGACGTTTCTAACTTCTCAAGTAATACGCAGAGCAAGAGAAACTAGAAATTGACAAGGTTGATCTACTGACAAAATACTTCAATAAACTCTTTCTCAACAAACATCTACACATTTCAATGTAAGCTGAAATCAAGATCATAAAAGCAGAACACAAATAACGGAAATTTGAGATGTTATATAAAGGCAAAGGAGGCTCATGATTTTATTACTCAAACTTCTGGAACAAAACCTACTACTAATATGCCTGGAACAAGAGTTTGCAGCTAAAGAGGCTTGCAATCTTGTTCTTAAACAATAGGAACAACAATTACAATAACTCCTTGTTGGCTAAAAGAGACTCAACAATTTGCTATCATAAAACAATTGAACAACACTTGAATAACAAATAGAAGGCACAATAGGCTCAGCGTTTTGTTATCACTAGCATGGTTAAAGAAAACTAATGAGCAAATGCTCTTATTTATAGGCAAGCAGAGGAGTAGGGAACCCTAAAATCTCCTTGCTTTCACAATCTAGGGCTTGCTCAGCAAGCAAGCTTTATTTCTAAATCTAGAAAGAAGATAACATCTAACACCTAAGAAAGCAGAAAAAGCGGGAAACGCCAACTATTACATTTATCTTCTTTCTCTTCTCAAAGAATGGATAAGAATTATTCCAAGAATAGAAAGAAAGCGGGAAGAAAGCTTCTGGAAGAAAACTGCTTTAAAGCTCGATCACATCCGCTAGAAAGTTAGAAATTGTGTCCTGATTTGGTGCATCTATGCCATCAATAGCAAAACACAGCTTTTCTAAAATATCTTCACCATCTGCAACTGACCTAAGGAAATCTTCAACCTCATTGGCTGCTTTTTCAAACTTTGCTGACATCATGGAAGTGTGACTTGGCAGAGTCTTATGCTTTTCCTTAATCCACCTCTATGCAATCTTCTTGCCGTACTTGTCTTTGTGCATTTCCCATATTCTTTCACATTCACCCTTTGAAATAGTGACACTTTCAGGCCAAGGGGGAATGGAAAAACACTTCTTGATCATATCAGGCTTCAAATTGCAAATCAATTTGCCATCAACTGATTGAATCTCCCTTGTAGCCGGGTTGTAATGTTTGACGCAAGTGATTACGAACTCGAGACTTTGAAGTAATGTAGGAATAGACGCTGCTGCAAGGAGTCCAAAGTGTCCCAGGTTTCTGATTGAAGTGTTGCCTGCACTCTCCAAAGCGTGTATATCAAACACCGGCTTAATGTGACGCAAGTCTGTCTCAGCTGTTTTGATGTAATCATGATAGAGAGTTGATTCAGTCTTGAAAACATTGGGAGTGTACTCCATTATGGAAACCTTGAAGAATGACTGTAAACTCGCCTAGGTTTAGACAAGTTTTGAGATATTTACTATTTTTAGAATGCTGATTTTTCTTCCTCAAATTTTTGGAAATTCTTCTGTGATATGGGTTTTGCTCAGACTTTCGTTGCAAGACAACCCAGATTGCCCGTTTTTGAAAATTTGATTTTATACTGAAAAAGCAGCAAACCCTAATTTTTCAATTTTTCACGAAAAGCCGCCACACCGGGTTTTGTCTTAACATTTCTTTTAAATGAATCTGTTTTGATTAGATTTATAAACATTGATGGCTGATCGAAAAAGCAGCCTAACCCTAGGATTTGAAATTTTCTTGAAAAAAGCTGTAATATGGGGTTTTCTTTAGAAGACTGATTTGAGAGGACCTAGATGATTGAAAACTGAATGCATTGAGGATTTCATTGACATGCAAATAAAAAGCAGCTGCTGCAACTTGATGAAGTTTTTTGAAATTTTTTTCAGAAGAATGGGATGATAAGACCCAGATGGCTGAAAACTGAAAATCTTGGTCTTCTTCTTGAAAAATTTGGTCTTCTGGATGAAAAAGCTTGAAAAAGCAAGGCCTTATGCTTGCTAGTCTGAAAAATTTGATGAATAACCAGCAAACTTGAGTTGTTGAATTATGAAAAATTCTTCAAACTTGCTGCTCCAACTCTCTCCTTGGGACGCCAACTGCAAAAATGATTAATTTTACATTGAAATGATGCATTAAATAGACATTAGGGTTTGAATTAGGTTTGCTTTCTTTTGCTTTTATTTTCAAAACCCTAGAAACCTCTGTTCATTGAACTTGGATGTCCATGCTTCATCTCACAAACTGAAACTTTGAAAATCTTGAAAATTCTACTAAGCTTGAGAAGTTGGGCGCCCACTTCAAGCAGTGTTAGCCATTTTTTTAATATTTTCAACTTTTCACAACTTTGACCCCCTACTTTGACGTCGATTTCCACCTTGCAGACTAATCTGATGAACGAATTGAATGATTCATCACGGAGCTTGACCCGTTCTGAGAAGATTGTTCTGGAGGCGTCTCTGGCTAAAAACTTCATTTTGACCTTCAAATTCATGGGAGCCTTTCTCTTCCAGGGGCGCCCATTTTTTCCAGAGTTAGCCATTTTTATGATTTTCAGTTTCTTCATTAACTCCTCTTGTACAGATGATCTTGTCGAATCTGGTGATCCGGGCATCAGATTGACTTATGGTTATGCTCGTTGCGAAGCTGAGGAGATATTGAGAGGGGTCTCTTGGGAGAAACTTCAACAAATTGTTGAGTTTGGGCCTTCAAAAGCTTGGGCGCCCCTAGCAAGCTGGGGCGTCCAAACTCACCAGAGTTAGATTATTTTTCACTTTCTCACGTTTGCAGATTATTTTTCACTTTCTCACGTTTTCTTTTGAATTTCAATTCTTAGCTCTCATCAAACCCTCTATTCAGGTTCTCGTATCTGGCAATTGCAAACTCCGATTGACGCACTGAATATCTCGTTGGAGAGCCGGATCAACTGTGAAGAAATCGTGTTAGAGCTATTTCTGCAAATTCATCTGTTTAGGCCCTTGAAAACTTGGGCGCCTCTTCTCTCCTGGGGCGCCCAAAACCTCCAGACTTAACCATTTTTCATCTGATTTTTATCTTCAAGTTCAAACCTCTATTCTGTATGTTCCACTTTGATCTGAATCTACTGGAGATTGGACAGTCGGATGCTCTGACGGAGACAGGCGTTGCGGAGCTGGCTGAATACTGAAGAGATTGAGCATATTCTCAAACCCTAATTGCTAAGTTACGTGCTCCAAAAAGTTGGGCGCCCTTCTACACCAGGGGCACCCAAAGTTCCCAGACTTAGTCAAATTTTGATAATTGTCATTCTTTTTCATTCTAACTTCTGTATGAATCCTCCCTGTTCAGCTCTGAATCCCGGGCGACTGGATGATCTGTTGACTACATTGTCAAATTCATTGTGGAGCTGGAAGAAGACTGAGCAACTTTGATTGGAGGCGCAAACCCTAATTTCAACTTTTAGTGCCCTAAAAAGATGGGCACCTATTCTCTCCTGGGGCGCCCATGGCTGGCAGTGTTATAAAATTTTCACAGTTTTTCACCTTCTTCTTCGTTCTTCGTGCTTGCTCACCAACTCACCTTCTGTTTAATGCTTTGAGTGTTGAATCTGATGCCTGGTAGCTGACTGACCTCCATTGATGACCTCAGAGCTCCTAATATGCTTCTGAAAAAGCATAATAGACCCACTAGGCAAAACTGATTATTTTGAGATTCTGACTGCACCAGCCTAATATGGACGTATTTTGAGCAAATCAAAATCAGTTTGAACTCTAATGGACCAACTTTCTATTTTTAGAAAGTTTTGCCAGTATCCGTTTCCAAAGAAACCCAGAAAAACCCAAAAAAGTTACTATTTTTAGAAAATTTCTAAAAATAGCAATTAATTTCTAAAAATAGTAGTTTTCCTAAAAAGTAGGGATGAAAAACTGAGATCTGGGTTTTGTAGATTAGGTTGCTCTTAGCAGATCCAGATCGTCAGATTTTGAAAATTTTGCATTTTAACCCCTCATGCAAGACATGCACACCCGAATTTTGACCTTTTTGACATATTTAACAAGACTTTTACTCATTTCTTCAAAATGTCTAAGTGTAACAAAAATTTTAATTTTGCGGTACAACAATCATAAACACTACTCAGGGCCGATTTGACTTAAGGCTATCTTATACTACGCGTAGGCTATGTCCTTCAATGGGTATTCAGTCACCCCAGACTACCTACAACAAATTATCTTCTTAGAAACGAAACAGTCTACAAGTGTCTTGTATCATACTTCCTAATTAGGAAATCTTTATCCTAGGAGTACTTGGCTTGTCTCAGTTAGCCAAATAACTTAAGCTATAAGACCTTACTTGATTTTGCCTTCATTTTGATCCTATTAGATAATATCTATATCATCGTATTCTCCTTATATGGAGATCATAAAAAACATGCAATTTTTCATTCTAAATGCATTTTAAACCTTCCTTTATCTCTTTCACATAATTTCTCTTTTATGCTAAACAAACAAACCTTTTCCTTAAATTCTTTCACATAAATTCCCTTTACACAAATTCCCTTGAAGGTTCCTTTCCCCTATAACTAGATTGCATTCAGGAATTAACTTACAGACTTTGCACGCTTAGCAAATTCAAAGAAACAAAAACACAACAATCAAATTCAAAAGTGTAAAATGATTGAGGGTTCCATGCTTGTTTATAAGCTTTTCCTTCCCAAATCGCACTTCCAGTCCTTCTTTCAATCAAGCCCTCAGAATTCAATGACTTCTCCCTAAAACTAATTTCTCAATTGCTGATTACTCACTCCAAATGAACTCTCAATAAAGTATACTCACTTAAAATGGACTCACAAATGAATACTCACTCAGCTGTAATGGAATTATACACTATCTGTAGTAATTTGCTGGTAAATCCTCTGTCTTTTCCACTCAAAAAAACAAAGTATGAATACAAAAAAATGAAATGGATAAACAAAGCTCAGAGTATTGTGAAACTCGGATTCAGCAAGAGTAGTATAAAGAATGATAAGGTGTTGAAATATACCGAACCAATTTTTTCAATTTTTTGATTACAAAGCAATGCAAGACACATCCGTTAGGGTTAGCACTTAAACCAAAACGATGTGGAATTCAACTCTAACCAAGAATGTACACCAGGATCCCGAGATGGGCAAGGTGTGAGCATATGGTCAGAGGATCTCAATGCAATGCAATACTGAATAACTCTAACCAAGAATGCGCCAGATGACGGTGTGCATATGATCAGAGGATCCCTACCAACTAATATTGCTGAAAGTAAAACTCGACGCCTAGCATGTGCTTTCCGACCCAAGGAGGGAAGGGAGCTACCATAAGGCGGAGGTATTAAAACTACAATGCACTCAAAGTAAATAGGTGGCAAGCCAGCCTCTTCCACTTATTCAGTGGGCATTACAAAGTATGAAGAGCAAGATTAAGAAATGTTGACAGTTCTACTATTCAGCTTACAATAAAATGGATGTTGCCTGTCAAGAGCATAATTTCATAACCAATTAGTGCTGCAACAAATAAGAAGACTCCAATTTGCTTAACACGGGATGCCAAGTCCAATAACTCCACTCAATGACCAGTTTGGAATTCTGATCTGCGACAGACCTGCACATAAAATGCATAACCAGCAACCTAATACCACACTAAAATGCACATATCTCTCCCACAATTCACCCTATTGATGTGAAATCAAATGCAATATGCCCTATTGAAGATGGCGACCAGTTTTGAACATTGAAACTCCACCACTTCAAACTTTTTGCACGAATCCCAAGACAGTACCAAATGGTACGGCCCTCAAGGAAGGGCGATTTACTTAGTAAAAATTAGAATCTCCATTAAAAAATCTGCAAATACACTCATAGGGTCGCCCAAGGTAGTTAGATAGAATAATGCAATACCCACAAGGAAATGATTTTTAATTTGAAATCTATGATTGAAACTACAAAATCTGATATATCAATCAGCAACTCCAGAAATGTTTGAATATGCAAATAACTTGACTCCAAATGACAAAACAACACTGCAAAGCAAACCTCACTACAACAATCCTCTCAAAGACTACTAACTCATCACTAGTTGCTATCTTTCAAGCAAGAAGGAATGCCAAGGCTAGGAGGCATTCATTCTTCGAAGCGATCCAATACCATTCTGGCAGAGTAACATTACTGTAGACAAAAGATATCCAAATGAGGACCCAAGGCTTCCTTTTATAATTTTGAGAAGACTCTCCAGAAGCTTCTAGAAACCCTAATTTTCAAATTTGAAATAAATCCTTTTCCCTCCAAGAGATGGCGTCCCTTTTCAAGCTTTCACTTTTTGACTTTTATTTTTAATTCACCTTTTCAAGAAGTAAGTGTCCAAATTCAAGCTTCATTTTTGACTTTAATAAAATATAAAATCACCTCCATGAGGCGCCCACCCTGAAGACCCACTTTTTAAAACAACATCAAGTGATAAGACTAGGCCAAGGGGATATCATAACATTAAAATATAACATTAATTGAATAAAATGAACGTATCTCTCCAAAAAGCATCCCAAGGCCAAATTTGAACAACCCAACTGAATCGACTGAAGAGGAAAGCCAACTGTGCCGAGAACGACAAGACCATTGCCAGAAATAGAATTTACTAAAAATAGTAAATTCCTGAAGGTGCTCGGAATGCCAAGAAAAACACACCACTGCGAAGCTCTCTGAAAACCCAGAAAGAATCCGCACATCAATCACTAGTTCACGAGCAACAACCCCCAAACAGGAAACTCTAATTCCAACCTTCGAGTAGCCTACGGGTAACCGGAATAGGCCAACGGTCAACAGAAAAGATCATGCTCGAGAAGGGGACATTACAGGCGTCTATTTATAGAGCCTACAACCCAACGTTTTCCACCATTGTAGGCATGAGAAATGACAACACGATGTTTTGAAAAGTTCAAAGAGATATATGAAGGGTTTCTAACCCCTTACTCATCACTTTAAGAAGTGATTCGACCTCAGTTTAAGTCAGCAAAACAAGAAAACTTCAACTCTGCACATAGCTTAAAGATAAAATCGCCACCTACAGGAAACTCACTAGTAATGGTGCCAATAAGGAAATGATTCATCTTTCAAAGAATTGGTCAAGGAAATACACAAAACACCTCATCTTTTACAGGCTGCGTCGCCCTCATTCTCAGCAAGTTTGAAACTTTCTTCTAAGTGAACCTGTGTGTTCATCATCCAACGCCATATTTTCATGGGAAAGCTCTTTCAAAAGTTTTAGAGCAAGTATTTTGCCTTTTTCAAAAGTTTATCATTTACTTTTAAAATGTTTCGATTTCCCTTTGAAACAAAATGATTTAAATTCTTCTAAATGAAATAGCTCGATTCTCTTATATTTGGATGAAGAGATTTATTGTTTCTCTATAGTTCAATTCTAATATTTACTCCAAGTAAAAATTTAATCTTTTAATTTTCATTTTAGAGATTTAAAATATTTTAAACTATATATATATTTAATTATATATTTATATATATATATATTATAGTTTTATTTACTTTACCATATATACATATATATATATTTAAATATATTTACATATATATATATATATGTTTTAGTAAGACTATAATATATATATATATATTTATATAATATTAAATAATATATATTTACATTATAAATATATATACATATACATATTTATTCGTCGAATACATATATTGTGAGCTAGTCAGCATACTTTCAATATATATCTCTATGTATATGAGTATATATAAATTCCAAGGAAAATATTATAATAATATTATTTATCCACAGATAATAGGTAGCGTGTGTAACCTATTCACTTATATCCATTCACGTTATCCACACAATGCAAGCCAGTCAGCATACTTTCAATATAGATATCTATGTATATGTGTATATATAAATTCCAAGGCAAATATTATAATAATATTATTTATCCACAAATAATAGGTAGCATGTGTAACCTATTCACTTATATCCATTCACATTATCCACACAATGATTGTAATACAATAAGTCAGATATACAATAAACATCACTCACAAGGCACAAAGAAGTAAACAAGACTCCTAAAGCCTATGGATGACTTATCAAGATCATCATAACTGACTTGGTTTCTCCCAACCTATAATGACGTGTGTGTATGCTCAGATGGTTCTCGTTATTGTTTACCTAACCAAGCTCCTCTCTCGAGTGATATTTCTCCTTTGCCAGGAGGAATGGTTCGCACACCTGCATTTAATGACACGACAACGGGAGTCATATGTTCACAACAAAGCAGTTTACATGAAAACATCTCAAAAGTTAGAATAAACATTATTCATTAACCTCCTTATGCAATATTTCACCATGAATAACATCAACTGAGATAACATCAAATGAAACATCAAGTGAGATAACTTTCATATTGAAAGCAAGGTACAAGCATCAATAATTCATCCTTAGAATTCACACTATATTCACATTTACCCTATCTATTAACGGTAAATAGTAACTTCACAATTTGGGATGTAACATCACCCACGTTGTATCCTATTCATGTTTTTATTGAATAGAAGTAGCACCAATTGCTAAATCCTCTTATGCTTGAATATGTTTTAGTGAGTTTTGTATTTTGTGCTCCTTTACATGTTATATAGACTATAATTTTGCCTTTGGTTGGCTAAAGATAGGATTACCCCTTGGACCACTTGGATTTAGATAACATAACCCAATGGCACACCTCAAGTATTGGTTATTCAAAATTTCAAAGTGACCTCCAAATATGCTTTTAATAAACAATTCTGGCCATCCTAGATCTTTCATAAGAAGACGCCATACCACACCTATAAGGACAAGACATACTACAAGAGGAGAAAGAGGCCATACAAATGAAAACTGATCCCAAACGTTGTGGGATGCCAATGGACGATGACAGTTGAACAATAACGTCGAGGGATGGTCGTATACTATGAGAGAATGGAGGTCGTATGATTTGACCTTTCCTTGCCTTGACTTGCTTGATGACCTGCTGAATGATGGAGACTGGCCGTACAATGTGAGAATGTTGTTGCCATACGCCTTGAAATAATTTATTGGATGTACGGTATATGCTCGGTGAGAATATCTTCCACCGTACAGTGTGAAGAGGCATAGGCTGATTAGATTGTACGGTGAAGTGATGATCTTGTCGCTGCCAAAATAATGCAACTTGTACGATGTGGATGATGAGGGCCTTCAACCACTATACGATGGGCCAAATCAATGGGTGCCTTGATCAGACCGTGTGGTGTGAAGAGGGAACAATGGAGTCCGCATGGTGTAAGCTATCAATGCCTTGTCTATCTGCCATACAATGTGAACAAAAGGTTGCCTTATGTTATGATCTGAGTGTTGCCTAACGTTATGCCAAACGAGTGGGTGTCATATGACTTGAAAAATTCATTGCCATGCTATGCTAACACTTTGCTGTACGATGTCATGAATGTTTGGATGCCTTTGTCAATGGTGCCAAGTGATATGTTGAATGAATGAATGGAGTGGAAGTTAGACGATATGAAAACTAAATACTGGTCATATATGTTAATGGTAAGTACAGCTACAGGCGATCCTTCCAGCTCTGTCCTATTGAAGGAAGCATAAATTAAATGATAGCCTGTCGGCTATTTAATTTGCTGTCTTATGTTTATGTGGAGGCTCGAATGTCTTGAGGCCGACCTCTCTTATATTCTTTATGATTGTATTGAGGCCGACATTCTTTATGATTGTATTGAGGCCGATATTCTTTATGATTGTATTGAGGCCGACATTCTTTATGATTGTATTCTGGCCGACATCCTTTATGACTTGTAATTAACATTTATCTTGGCCGACCTTATGATATGAAGAGGTGCGACCTCTCTAAGTTGTATATATACAAGGTTCATTCATCATATAGTGCGATCAATATACAAGGGCGATACATCATATAGTGCAAACTACATACAGTGCGAACATCATACAAGTGCGAACCTCATACAGTGTGAATATTATACAGTGCGAAGATCATACAGTGTGTAGTATTTTCCAGGTGCGAATTCTGTAGTTCTCCATTCAGTCAATTTCGAATATTGCCAGGTGCAAATTTCTGTAGGTTCATTCTCTGTCAAGTGTGAAGTCTTTCCAGTTCTTCAAGATCAGATTGCGAATTGATCTCAGGGCAGGTTGTGAACTATTCTAGAACAGAATTTGAAGTGTCAGCTTGTTATCTGTTATTGCATATTACCAGGTGCTGAATATTGGTCTTGTATTAGACCTAATTGTAACGAGATTTGTTGCCACTGTTTTAAATATAAGAGAGATCTTTGTTGCTGGGTTTTTCTCCCTCAAGAGGAGGGTTTTCCCAGGGTATCTGCTGTGTTATTTTGTCTGATTTTTGAATTATTTTCTGTGCATTTAATCTGCTCACTTAAAATTTACATGGTATCAGAGCGGGTTTGAGGATCGTGATCAGATTATTGCTAATCAGCATACCTTTTGTTGCTCACTTATTCACTTCAGTCAAGATGGTGAATGGTTTGAAGGTTGAAGATAGACTTGAAGGGGCATCTAATTTCACTTCATGGAGATTTAGGATCATGCTCACCTTGCATGAAAATGATTTGGGTGAGTTCGTGGAGTCTAGCATTTCTAAACCTGAGGAGGAAGAAGAAAAGGAGTGGCTGAAGAAAGACATCAAAGCAATGAAGATTCTGGTTGACTCTGTCAAGGATCATATTGTTCCTATCATCTCTAAGCTGAAGACAGCAAGAGATATGCTCAAGACCTTGGAAGAGATGTACGAAGTTAACAATACCAGCCGAGCTCTTGCACTAAAGCATCAATTGCATCACGTGAAGATGTCAAAGGGAGAATCTGTTACTGCATACTTCATGAGGATTTCAAATTTGAGAGACCAGCTCTCAACGATTGGGCATATGGTTGAAGACAAGGATTTGACTATGCTTGCTCTCAATGGGCTGCCGTTGTCTTGGGAATCATACATTCAGGGAATCAGTGCAAGGTCAAAATTGCCTAAGTTTGATCGCCTAAGATCTGACTGCATTCAAGAGGAATCTAGGTTGATGGCAAGAGGCATTGGTCAAAGTTCAAGGAATGAAGATATTCATGTTCTTGCCTCCCATACTTCAAAGAAGAAAGGAAAAGAGGGAAGGAAAGGATTCTTCAAAAGGAATAGGGACAAGGGAAATGATGAGGCACCTCCATCCAAGAAGAAGAGGGATATGTCCAAGATTCAATGTTTTAGGTGTGATAAGTTTGGGCACTTCGCCAAGTATTGCCCAACTAGACCTAAGCAGCAGGCTACAGTTGCAGATGTTGATGATGCCTCTCCTCAAAAGGATTCAAGTGAATATTTGTTCTATTCAGCATTATCAAGTAGTGTACCTTCTGACACCAACACTTGGATAATCGATAGTGGTGCTTCACGACACATCACCGGTTTCAAGGAGCATTTATCAAGTTTGGTGGAGAAGGAGTCTTCTGAACAAGTCATCATTGGAGATGATGCTAGCTATTCCGTGAAAGGAATTGGGACCTCTACACTTCACTTGGATTCCGGCATATCACTTCATTTGGGTAATGTACTATATGTTTCTGGAATCAAGCGCAATCTTATTTCTATATCAGCATATGAAGATAAAGGATATCAAGTTGCCTTTTCCAAAGGCAAAGTTCTAGAGTGGATGCAAAACTCTAGCTTCAAGGATGCTCAAGTAATTGGAGTTAGACATGATAACCTCTACAAGGTTTGCTCACATTCTCTTCAAGCTTTGGTTCATGACTCTTCAAGTCTTTGTGATCTTTGGCATCGGAGATTGGCTCACTTACACTTCCGAGCCCTACCTATTATGGAGAAGATGGTAACGGGCCTTCCTAAGTTCAACCAAGAGCACGAAGGCACATGCAAGGGCTGCGCATTAGGTAAGAACATAAAAGCCCCTTTTCATAGTAGAGAAAATAGATCTAAGTGTATTTTAGACCTAATTCATTCTGATTTATGTGGTCCAATGTCTGTTCCTTCTTCGAGTGGTTTTTTGTATTATGTTCTTTTCATTGATGATCACTCTAGGAAGACTTGGATTTATTTTTTGAAATCTAAAGAATCTGAGGAAGTATTGGATAGGTTTAAAGAGTTTAAAGCCTCGGTAGAAAATCTTTCTGGTAAAAGAATTAAAGTCCTTAGATCTGACAATGGTGGAGAATACACCTCTGGTAGTTTTCGGAATTTTTGTATTGATGCAGGGATTAAGAGGGAGTTCTGTGTTCCCTATAATCCTCAACAAAACGGTGTTGCAGAAAGAAAGAACAGAACGATTGTGGAAGCAGCAAAGGCCATGATCCATGATCAAGATTTGCAAACCTTCCTATGGGCAGAAGCTTCCAGGACAGCTGTATATGTTCAGAACAGAAGTCCTCATAAGATCTTGGAGAATATGACTCCAGAAGAAGCCTTTACAGGGAAGAAGCCTGAAGTCAGTCACTTGAGGATCTTTGGTTGTCTTGTCTATGTTCATGTTCCCAAAGAAAAGAGAACCAAGCTAGAGCCTTCTGGCAAGAAGGGAATATTTGTGGGATACAATGAAAACTCAAAAGCATACAGAATCTACATTCCAGGTCAGAAGGTGATAGAGATCAGTAGGGATGTCACATTCGAGGAAGATATTGCATTCAGAAGATCCAGAGGGATTCATATGGAGATTGATAATGAAGAGTCTCCTCAGGATATGGAAGTTGACCATACTCCTGAGATTCAGAGGGAGACTATGGAACCAAAGGAAGATCTTGATCCAGTTGAACCCTTGGAACCTACTGATGGGCCTACTGACATTGTTATTGGGAGAAAGAGACCTCTATGGGCTAGTCGCACTATGCAAGAGGCTGAAAGCTTTGCAGCTCCTAGAGGCACATTCAGAGAAAGCAAAAGGCCACATAAGTTCTCCAATTATGTTGCCTTGATGAGTCAGATTATAGAATCTAAGCCTACCTGTGTTGAGGAAGCATCTAGTCTTCAAGTTTGGAGAGATGCTATGACAGAGGAGTATCAGTCAATTCTTAAAAATGATGTTTGGGATATTGTTCCTAGACCCGAGGGCAAGTCTGTGGTATCTTCTAAATGGCTATTCAAGATTAAGCATGCTGCAGATGGAAGCATAGAGAAGTACAAGGCAAGATTTGTGGCTCGTGGGTTTTCTCAGAAAGAGGGAGTTGATTATGATGAGACTTTTGCTCCTGTTGCTCGCTACACTTCTGTTAGAACCATCATTGCTATTGCTGCATCTAGAGGATGGAAGATTCACCAGATGGATGTGAAGACAGCCTTTCTCAATGGAGTGATTGAGGAAGAGGTTTACATAGAGCAACCTGATGGATTTGAGATTCATGGGAAGGAGTCTCATGTTTGTAAGCTGAAGAAGGCCTTGTATGGTCTTAAGCAGGCTCCTCGTGCATGGTACGAAAGGATTGATCGGTACCTGTCAAGTTTGGGCTTCTTAAAGAATGATGCTGATTCAAATCTCTACTTCAAGGTAATCAATGGTGATGCATTAATTTTGGTTTTATATGTTGATGATCTAATCCTTACTGGAGAAGATCACCTGATTCTTGAATGTAAGAAGGATTTAACTTCTGAATTTGAGATGAAGGACCTTGGGCTCATGCATTACTTCCTTGGCTTAGAAGTCTGGCAGAAAACAGATGGTATGATTCTAAGTCAAGGGAAGTACACCATTGATATACTTAAGAGATTTGGCATGATGGATTGCAAATCCATGTCTACACCTATGGAGACCAATCTTCATAAATTGAAGGAGGCTGCAGCTAGTTCAGATTTGGTGGATCCTACATTGTACAGACAACTGATTGGATCCTTGATGTATCTAGTTAACACTAGACCTGATATTTGCTATGCAGTAAGTGCACTTAGCCAGTTTATGTGTGATCCGAGACAGATACATCTTGTTGCAGCTAAACATATCCTGAGATACTTGCGTGGCACAGTTGGATATGGGTTGAGGTATACTTCAAATGCAGACTTGGAGTTACATGGTTTCACTGATTCTGATTGGGCAGGTTGTGTCACAGATCGGAAGAGAGCACCTCGTTGTTGCTTCAGTTTGGGATCTGCTATGATTTCCTGGTGCAGCAGGAAGCGGTCATCTGTAACATTGAGTACAATAGAGGGCGAGTACATAGCAGCTTGTATGGCAACTCGAGAAGCAGTGTGGCTAAGTAAGCTCCTTGCAGGATTGTTTGGACAATCAATGGAGCCTACTATCATTCATTGTGATAATCAGAATTGTGTGAAGCTTTGTCAATCCTGTGTTTCATGACAGATCCAAGCATGTTACCACTATATTAGAGATATGGTACTGCGGAAGGCTATACAATTGAGGTACATCAACACTGATGAGCAGCGGCAGATATTCTCACCAAGCCTCTCGCCGATAAAGTTTGTGTACTTTCAAGATAAGCTTGGTATGGTGGAGAATCCAGCCTTGACTGAGTATGAGTCTCAACATCAGTGAGCCTTGTTAATGCATTTTCTTCTGAGACGGAAGAATTTGAGGTGCAAGCCCTTGTTAATGCATTTTCTTCTAAGACGGAAGAATTTGAGGTGAAAGCCCTTGTTTCCACCCTCTGAGCTGAGTCATGGTGGGTGTCATGTGTGAGACTCCATGACATGTGTTGTACTTGTGTTTCACCCTCTAAGAGAGTCATGGTGAAAGTCACATTGAGGTGACAACATCACGCAAGTGATGAACACTTGTACTTACCATTCTATGGTTGATATCGAGACGATATCTAATATCACGGTGAGGTGATATTCTTCTCTTCATATCTGATTTGAGATGATTTGTTTTATGCAGCTGGAAGTTCTCTCCCTAGCTGAGAGGGAGTGTTAATGATAAGTACAGCTACAGGCGATCCTTCCAGCTCTGTCCTATTGAAGGAAGCATAAATTAAATGATAGCCTGCCGGCTATTTAATTTGTTGTCTTATATTTATGTGGAGGCTCGAATGTCTTGAGGCCGACCTCTCTTATATTCTTTATGATTGTATTGAGGCCGATATTCTTTATGATTGTATTGAGGCCGACATTCTTTATGATTGTATTCTGGCCGACATCCTTTATGACTTGTAATTAACATTTATCTTGGCCGACCTTATGATATGAAGAGGTGCGACCTCTCTAAGTTGTATATATACAAGGTTCATTCATCATACAGTGCGATCAATATACAAGGGCGATACAGTGCGAACTACATACAGTGCGAACATCATACAAGTGCGAACCTCATACAGTGTGAATATTATACAGTGCGAAGATCATACAGTGCGTAGTATTTTCCAGGTGCGAATTCTGTAGGTCTCCATTCAGTCAATTTCGAATATTGCCAGGTGCGAATTTCTGTAGGTTCATTCTCTGTCAAGTGTGAAGTCTTTCCAATTCTTCAAGATCAGATTGCGAATTGATCTCAGGGCAGGTTGTGAACTATTCTAGAACAGAATTTGAAGTGTCAGCTTGTTATCTGTTATTGCATATTACCAGGTGCTGAATATTGGTCTTGTGTTAGACCTAATTGTAACGGGATTTGTTGCCACTGTTTTAAATATAAGAGAGATCTTTGTTGCTGGGTTTTTCTCCCTCAAGAGGAGGGTTTTCCCAGGGTATCTACTGTGTTATTTTGTCTGATTTTTGAATTATTTTCTGTGCATTTAATCTGCTCACTTAAAATTTACAATATAGTGAATGAATCTTTTGCCCCAAGCTGCTGTATGCTAGCCCTTATAAATGGTTGTACAGTGTGATTAGGAGTGGGTTGTACGGTGGCATGAATAGCCTATATGCTATGCACAGTGATTGGCCATACAATGAATTTTATACCCGTCACCAATTGTTGTACTAAATATGCTTTGCGTACCGTGTGTCTTGCAATCCAAAGCAAATGGGGTCGTGCAATCCTTAGCTTTTGATGTTGTCGTACAATGTGGCTATACAATGGCCTCATATACTATTGTTTGATGTAGACTAGCAGTCGTACGATGCATATTGAGGGAAAAGCCAGTCATATGACATTATTCTTTTCTTGCCATGCAAATGAGTTCTTTTCTCACCATACAATATGGTCAGACCTTTTAATGTAATCAGGATTTATAGTCAGGCTTTCAAATGTACTCAAAGGTGTGTTGTTAGTAATTTTGCATTCTTCTACAAAATGAGATACTTCTACTACAATGGTTGTCTTTTGCAAACCATGGACTGTGTTTGGCACACATAAACTGTCCCAACTTTTCAAAATGATTTTTCATCGGTTGCTCTTCACCGAGTGTTGTGGCTTCGAGAAAATTAGAAGTCGATGGAAATAGCTCATAGTCCTCCATTTGCCAGTGAAATAGGTTGCGGAGAGAATTTGTTTCATCCTCCAAGCATGACTGTAGTTCCAGAATCCCTTCGTCATTCCGATCTATTGGACCTCGATCATGCTTCTCTATCCATTCTTCGTTAGGGTCGGAATTTGACGAATCGGAGGAAGTTGCTTCCTCACTTACGACTTGGTTCTTTAAATCAATTACATATTTCCGACTCTTCTTCTTAATGGAGATTGTATTCTTTTTCCAGTTGTGATCAACTTTGACTGCTACTAGCCAACCTCATTCTAACAATGCGTCGTATGCTTCTTCCTTAATGAAATGACCACAAAGTTCAACAATAATGCTTGAGTTCCAATAATTACCTTTGTCCCATTAAAATTCCAAGTACCTTAATACCTTGTTGATCTGGACCTACCAATTGAAAAGTTGGCAGCCAAATGGTCGGCTTGCCCAAGCTTCTCCAATTGTTTTCCAGAAATACATTCATGCCAGACCCACCATCAACAATTGTATTGGTGAGATTCCTTCCAAGGATCTCCATATTCACCACCGTTGGTTTCTTTGTCATGTTAATTGTTAGTAACATTGGATCAATCACTTGGTCGCTTGATAGCGAAGGTTCAGTTATTGGGTCTTCATTCTCACAAGATTCTAATCGAGCCGTAGCATGCACCTTCTCATTCTCCCTTGATACAATAGTGTTTCAGTTTAGGAATGCTTTGTAATATATCCACTAATTTAATTGGCACAATAGCTTGAAGTACTTGCCGTGCAATATTTTTCTTAGGTTGTAATTGATTTGTTACCATATTTGCATTTGCATTTGAATTGCGTTGTTCGTTATCCATAGCATTCTCCACTTCGGCCCTTGCTTCACGAAGGATTTCTTTTTCTTTGCGTGGTTCCAGGTACATGACCTTCTTTGCTTGGGCACGAGTAATGGCCAATACTTCGTTATGCCTTACATCAATCATGTTAATACTAGACTTTTGCTTCAAACATCTAGTGTCTTCGTGGTTTCCAAGTCCACACTGTTTGCACAATAATTGCACTTTGTCTTGCTTGTTTTGGCAATCTCTCACAAACTGTGCCCATTTGCTACATTGTTGGCATTGTATGATAGGGCATCCTTTGGGGTCATATTATATTTGTGTTGGTCCTCCTGTTTGATTTGGATAACTGCCTAGAGATGCATTTTGTGGCTTTGATGGAGTGGAAACCTCTCCTTGCGTAAAAGGTACTTGTGTACTCCTGATCTTCAAATTGTATGGTTTAATGTCCCCATTTTAGCCATACGCTCTTCTGTGTCTGATAGCCTATTTCTGGAAGCTCGTAGGCTGGTCAGAAGTTGAAATTAGTGTTTCCACTTCTGAGGAGGTTTTGAGGTTTTGCATGTGAGTTTTTAACGCATGTCTGGTGGAGCTTTTTGGGTTTTTGGAGAGCTTCGTGATGAGGTAGCATGCATGACAGGATATTGACTTGCATTCTTGGCTGCTTTTGGAGGCTTGCATGTTGGAATTTTTCAGTTTGGATTCTGGATTCCTTCTGGGTTTTCAGAATGCTTCTTGGTGATGTGACATGCATCAGGAACAGTAGACTTTTTTGAACTTGCTATTTTTAGTAAGTTATGACGGTTGCTCGGTTTGTGCTCAAAATGAGTTTGGAACAACTTACTATTTTTAGCAGTATGCTATTTTTAGTAAGTTCTATTTTTAGCAGTGCTATTTTTAGCAGGGTTTCTGCAGTTCAGTTCAGTGGCTATATTTGGCAAGTCAGTTTGAGCAGTTGGGTCTCCAACACCCTTGGTGCTATTTTTAGCAGGTTTTCAACAAGCCAGTTCCAAGTCTATTTTTGGCAGGTTAGTTGGAGTAGTTTGAGTCTTCAGTACTTCTGAGTTATTTTTGGCAGGTTTGAGCTTGAGTTGGGCGCTTCACTTGTGGAGGTAAAATATTTTAATAAAGTGAATTTTGATAAGGCTTGGTGGATACCTTAAGGAGAAATAAGTGATTTTATTAAAGTCATTCACTTTATTATATTTGGACGCCATTTTATGCTTTATTAGCAAATTTAATAAAGTATATTACTTTCTTGATGTTGGATGCCTTGGAGACGTGGGGAAATGAAATGCAAATGTGATAATATTTTGAGGAGATATATTATTTTATAAAGTATTTCACTTTATCATTATTTGGTCGCCACATGATGCTTTATTAATATTTTTGATAAAGTGTATTATTTCCTTGAGATGGACAACTTGGAATAAGGTGATATGAAATGCAATTTGGAAAATGTTGGAAAAGTGAATGTGAATTTGAGTTTGGCGTCTATTTGGAGGGAGAATGAATTTGAATTTGGAGGCAGAAAAAAACTATAAATAAGAGTGTTGGGCTCTTTGTTTTTCATCCATTGTTGCCTATTATATTGTTATGGTGCTGAAATGACTTCAGAGCTAGCTTCGAGGAATGCATACCTCCTAGTTCTTTCAATCTTGGTTTCATGCTTGAAAGATAGAACCTAGTTGAGTTTTCAGTGGTTGCTTCTCATTCAGACTAGCAGATTGAGCTTCACAGTTGGTGATTTGGGGGTTTTTATCAGTTTATAGTTGCTGGTTTGGGTTGTGCTGAAAGTGAAAGTTGATCATAAGTGATTGTAAAATTTTGTTTGCTTTTGGGTATTGTTCCAATGCATTTGTCTACTCTAGGCGCCTCATTCTGCAAGTTTGCATAGCTTTTAATGATTTCTTTGAATTTATAATGTGGATCGCCCTCCTAGAAGTTGTAGTTTGCCTGCAAGTTCTTTAGAAAGGCGTGCATAAAACAATATGTAGTGATTGCTTCAGTTTCTAAGTCTTGATTGGGTTACCATCTTTCTTAGAGTCTTTTGCATTTGATTTCATGAAAATCGGATGAGTATTGGAGGAGTTAGAAGCATTTTAGTGGGTTTCAGTCTTGCTGGTTGGGCATTTTCAGTTTGCTGGTTTTTATATCAGATTTGTAGAAGTTCAGATTTTGGGTTGCATTTTCAGTGTTGCCGAGTCTTTGATGTTGGAGAAACAATTTTACAACTGTTGCATTGATTTGACAATTGTAATACTTTGTAATTTGCAGATTGTTGCATTGTAAGGCTGCAAATAGTAGTACTATTTCAGTCATTTTAATTCTGCAATTACTTAGTTTCTTTAAGCAGCAACATTAACAATCTTTGGACGGTTTACCGCCAGAGAAGGAAAATGAACAAACACACTTAAGCTCTTGGATGGTTTACCGCCAAGAAGGGGAATAAACAGATTGTTATTTCATTGTAATAGCTCTCGCTGAATAAGTGGTCTAGCCTTGTTTCTTTCAGTTTCTCTTTCGCTCCCGCTGAATAAGTAGTCGAGCTTTCATTTGAGCATTGTACTTCATTTGAGCACTAATGATCCCCTTCGCCATATGTTAGCACCTCTCACCTTGGGTCTTGAGTGCACATTCTTGGTGTTGGGTTACTTTCTAGCATTGTAATCTTTTAGTTGCTACTGATGATCCTCGTCGCCATATGCTCACACCTTGCCCAACATTGGGATCCTGGTGTACATTCTTGGCGTAGAGTTACTTTCCAGTAGTTGGTTTGGATTGAGCTAACCTTAACGGGTGCTTGTTGTATTGCGTTGTTCATTGAAAAATAAAATAAAATTGGTTGGCTCATTACATATGGGCGCTCCTTTATTGAATGGCCCATAACTTGACAAATCTCACAAAACATCTTTTTAGGACAATTAACTTTTGTGTGCCCTCAATCTTGCACTCAATACACCATAGTTCGTTAGTTTCTTTGTTGGTTTCTTTCTCTGCCTTCAATTCTTTGATCATTTAGAGCACGTCCCTTCATAGTGCTTGTAATGTTCTTGATTCATCATTACTATTGTCATCCAAACTTCCATCTTCCTCTATTTTTATTTTACTGCGCAAGGACATTTTATCTTCACTTTCTATGCCCATTGCTTGATTGTAGGCTTCTGAATAGGAAGAGGGTGATACTACCTTCATTTTTTTTTAATGACATGTTGGCGTTTAAATTCGCACCTTTGGAATGCATATTTGAAACAGACAGCTATGCACAGTAAAATTGCTCTTCAAATTAGGAGGAGAAGCTCCCTTTTGCTGATGGTGTTGAAAGAAAGTAAACTAAAAACTAAATTGCCTATCTTTTTGATCAGCTAGAGCACAAGGTTTATTAAACACAAACGCCGCAGCTGAGATTTTCTGTTTTAAGAACTTCAACTACGACTAACTTAAGCTAAAAACGTTTCTAACTTCTCAAGTAATACGTAGAGCAAGAGAAACTAGAAATGAACAAAGTTGATTATCTGACAAAGTGCTTCAATAAACTCTTTCCCAACAAACATCTACACACTTCAATGTAAGCTGAAATTAAGATTACAAAAGCATAACACCACAAATAACGGAAATCTGAGACATTATACCAAGGCAAAGGAGGCTCATGCTTTTATTTCTCAAACTTCTGGAACAAAAGATTATCCTAACACATGCACGAAACAAGAACTTGCAACTAAAGAGGCTTGCAAACTTGTTCTTACATGAAGAGAACAACAATTACAATAACTCCTTGTTGGCTAAAAGAGACTCAACAATTTGCTATCATAAAACAATTGAACAACACTTGAATAGCAAATAGAAGGCACAATAGGCTCAGCGTTTTGTTATCACTAGCATGGTTAAAGAAAACTAATGAGCAAAGGCTCTTATTTATAGGCAAGCAGAGGAGTAGGGAACCCTAAAATCTCCTTGCTTTCACAAAGCTTTATTTCTAAATCTAGAAAGAAGATAACATCTAACACCTAAGAAAGCCAGAAAAGCGGGAAACGCCAATTATTACATTTATCTTCTTTCTCTTCTTCAAAGAATGGATAAGAATCGCTCCAAGAATAGAAAGAAAACGGAAAGAAAGCTTCTAGAAGAAAGCTTTCTTTGAATCTTAATGACATCCGCTAAAAAGCAGGAAACTGTGTCCCGGTTCGGTGCATCTATCCCATCAATAGCAAAGTTGCGTTTTTCTAAAATATCCTCTCCATTTGCAATTGATCTCAAGAAATCTTCGACCTCATTGGCCGCTTTTTCAAATCTTGCTGACATCATCGAAATATGACTCATTCTCCCGCCAACTGGATTGCTGCTATCACAGCTGCGAACAACACTCTAAAATTGAGTTTGCACTTCATCAAGCCCGACATAGGAACCATCTTCAAGACTGTACCGAGAAGGAATCTCTGTGACAAACTCATTGATGAAAAGAAGAGCTTCGATCACCCTTTGTCTGTAGGCAATAAACTCCTCGGATATCCTCTCGTAAGTTTTAACCTTGGAGACATGACGCTCTCTCCAAGCAAGGATCTTCCTCTTGTGTTCTTTTGAGAGCACTGAACCATAGGCTGTATCTAAATCTGCAATGATGATCTCATGTCTTGGTTTCACTTCAGCCACCTCTGTGCAATCTTCTTACTATACTTGTCTTTGTGCATTTCCCACATCCTTTCACATTCACCCTTTGAGATAGTGACACTTTCAGGCCAAGGGGGAATGGAAAAGCATTTCTCAATCACATCAGGTTTCAAATTGCAAATCAATCTGCCATCAACCGATTGAATCTCCCTTGTAGCCGGATTGTAATGCTTGATGCAAGCGATTACGAACTCAAGACTCTGAACTGATATAGGAATAGATGCTGCTGCGAGGAGTCCAGAGTGTCCCAAATTTTTGATTGAAGTGTTGCCTGCACTCTCCAAAGCGTGTAGATCAAACACCGGCTTGATGTGATGCAAGTCCGTCTCAGCTGTTTTGATGTAATCATGATAGAGAGCTGGTTCAGTCTTGAAAACATTGGGAGTATACTCCATTTCGAAAACCTTGAAGAATGACTATAAACTCGCCTATGTTCAAACAAGTTTTGAGCAATTTACTATTTTTAGAATGCTGATTTTTCTTACTCCAACGGACAAATTTTTTTGAAAATTTTTCTGAGATATGGGTTTTGCTTAGAATTTCATTGCAAGACAATCTAGATCGTCCGTTTTTTGAAAATTTTGATTCTAGACTGAAAAAGCAGCAAATCCTAATTTCTTCAAGTTTTCACGAAAAAGTTGGCACCTGGGTTTTGTTCAGAATACAATTAGAAATGGACCTAGTTGATCAGATTTGAAAAACATTGATGGCTGATTGAAAAAGCAGCCAACCCTAAAATTTGGAATTTGCTTGAAAAAAACTGTGATATGGGTTTTCTTCAGAAGACTGATTTGAGAAGACCCAGATAATCAAAAAATGAATGCACTAAGGATTTCACTGACATGCAAATAAAAAGCAGCTGCTGCAACTTGATGAACTTCTTGAAAATTTCTTTAGAAGAATGAGTTGATAAGACCCAGATGGCTGAAAATTTGAAAATCTTGCCCTTTTTGAAAAATTTGATCTTTTGGATGAAAAAGCATGAAAAAGCAAGGCCTTATGCTGCTGGTTTGAAAAATTTGATGAAGAATCAACAAACTTGAGTTCTTGAATCATAAAATATAACTTCAAATCTGCTGCTCCAACTTTCTCCTTTGAATGCTATCTGCAAAAATAATGAAAATTACATTGAAGAGATGCATTAAATAGACTTAGGGTTTGAATTAGGTTTGCTTTCTTTTGTTTTTATCTTCAAAACCCTAAAATTGGCCTGTTCAATGAACTTGGACATTCTCTTACTCTTGCCATTTTGAAACTTTTGAAACTTTTGAAAATTTTCACTAAGGCATTGAAAGTTGGGAGCCCCTCTTGGCTAGAGGCGCCTACTTTATTCAGACTTAACCATTTTTCTGAGTTTTTCAACTTTTCTTCCATTTTGACCCCTGGTTTGATCCTGATTTCTAGATGTTCAGTTGCTCCGGCGAATGAGCTGAATGATTCATTGCGAAGCTCGACTGAATCTGGAAAGATCATTCTTGAGGCATTTCTGGAAAAAAACTTCGTTTTGACCTTCAAATTCATGGGAGCCTATCTCCTCCAGGGGCGCCCATTTTGTTCAGAGTCAGCGATTTTTTGATTTTCAAGTTCTTCCTTTTCCCTTTGATCTTCTGATGAAATTCTGATTATGAGAGCTACATGAATCCGATTGACTGGCTGACAGGTTCACTGGATAGCTTGGATGATTCCGACGAAGTGATCTTGGAGGCTTCATTGACGAATTCCATCATTTCAGAGCTCAAAATCTTGGGCGCCCTTCCTCTCCAAGGGCGCCCAACTTCATCAGACTTATTCATTTTTTACATTTCTTCATTGACTCTCTTCTATAGATGATCCTACTTGATTTGGTGCTCCGGAGCTCGGATTGACTGATGGCTGGGCTTGTTGCGAAGCTGAGATGATTTTGGAGGGGGTTCTCTGGGAGTTATTTTGCCAAAAAGTTAGATTTGAGCCTTCAAAAGCTTGGGCACCTATTTGCTCCGGACTTAAAATATTTTCCTTTGATTTCATCTTCAAACTTTGAATCTTTATCATATACCTTCAACTCTGATCTAGATTTGCCGGAAGATGACAAGTCGGATACTCTGACGAAGAAACCCGTTGTGAAGTTGACCGAATTCCGGAGAGATTGAGTATTTTAGCAAACCCTAACTGTTGGATTTACTCCTTCAAAAAGTTGGGCGCCCTTCTTCACCAGGGGTGCCCAAAGTTCCCAGACTTAGTCAAATTTTGGTGATTTCATTCTTTTTCATTCTGACTTCTGTTTGGATCTTCCTTGTTTGATTTTGAATCCCGGACGACTGGATGATCCGATGACTGTACCTTTGGATTCGTTGCGAAGCTGGAAGAAGACTGAGTAACTTTGCCTGGAGGTTTAAACCCTAATTTCAACATTTAATGCCGTAAAAAGATGGGCGCCTATTCTCTCCTGGGGCGCCCATGACAAGCAGTGTTAGAAAATTTTCACAGTTTTCACCTTCTTTCTTCGTGCTTGCTCACCAACTCACCTTCTACTCAATGCTTGAGTGTTGAATTTGATGCCTGGCAGCTGACTGCCCTCCATTGATGACCTCAAAGCTCCTAATATGCTTCTGAAAAAGTAGAATAGACCCACTAGGGCAAAACTGATTATTTTGAGATTCTAATTGCACCAGTCTGATATGGAAGTATTTTGAGCCAATCAAAATCAGTTTGAACCATAACGGACCAACTTTCTATTTTTAGAAAGTTTTGTTAGTATTCGTTTCAAAAGAAACCCAGAAAAACCTAGAAAAAAGTTACTATTTTTGGTAAATTTCTAAAAATAGTAGTTTTCCTAAAAAGTAGGGGTGAAAAACTGAGATCTGGGTTTTGTAGATTAGGTCGCTTTGAGTAGACCTAGATTGTCAGATTTTGAAAATTTTACGTTTTAACCCCTCATGCAAGACATGCACACCCAAATTTTGACCTTTTTGAAAAATTTAACAAGACTTTTACTCATTTCTTCAAAATGTCTAAGTGTAACAAAAATTTTAATTTTGGGGTACAACATGACGGAAGTAGACCTTGATGAACCATCTTTTCTTGAGACCGTTGGCTGGTTCTCTTTCTAATTTTACAAGCAATTCAAGTCTACGATTATAAGCTTGTACGTTTTAATGCTTACCTTGTTTTGTATTGTAAATCTCTGCTACTATTTCATTATCATCATGAACCAATTTAAACTCTTCCTTAAAGGCCTTCTTTAATCTCTCCCATGTGCTTCGAGAAGCTTGGTCAATTTTTGTATACTAGTCAATCGCTACACTTCACAAGTGTTGGTGTGAATAAATTTTTTGTACCTAGTTAATTCACTTAATAGGAAATTAGGGGACATATTCATATGTTTACTTAGGATTATAAGATTCTTTCTAGAAGTCTTAGTTGGTTTTTCTAGAACTTATCTTATCTAGCTTGTAATGCTTGATTCCTAGGTAGTTAGGTTGTTAGTTGTCACATGTTATAGGATTAAGACACTTGTCATGAACTTGTATAATCCTATCTATTACCTTTCCTTTATAAGCAAGGCATCTCATGTACATTTGTATATTCAACAAATATTCAATAGTGCATGTTGAAGCAAGTATTCTTGCCATTTTCTCTCTTGTGGAAGATATTTTGGTCTAGCAACTATTCCTGGGGGTGTTGAGGAGTCACCATTAACTCCTACATGGTATCGGAGCTCTAGTGTTGCAGATTCCTTCCCAGATTTGAGGGTTTTATGTTGGCTTGAAGATTTTGCTGGATGCATGTTGGGGTTTCAAGGATCTCACGGTTGAGTCCAGGGCGTCAAAGAAAGTCAGGTTTGCCTTTCATTTCGTCAAATTTGGTTATGTTTTGCTAGATCTATAAGGGTTTGAAAAAGTTTGAAGAGTAGCTGATCCAGGAGGTCACTGATTTTCGAAGCACTTTAGGCCTAGATCGGCATCACCATTGCGTTAAGGAGGCCAATTAGATGAATTTTTACTGTAAATTCGTCCATTTTTTGATAAAGTTGTTTTTGCGGCTTTTATTTTATATCGGGCACAAATTTATTATCGAGCATAAATTATTTAATATTTGTGGGGGTTTTAAAAATTTCATGAATTTTAATTTTGTCCATGGCATTTTCTTTGTACTCCGTAGGCAAAGTACTTGTCAAATCCATCACAATCAAATTGCCTGTCTTGTTGTAGTTGCTGGCGCAATCAGGGGTACGATTTCATTTCTTTCGTAGGTTTTTTATTAATATAAACTTGTTTATTAATAAAAGGGCCGACAAATTTTTTATAAGCGCTTAGCGCTTAGTTCTTCCCTCGCGGCCACATCAGAACCGTAAGGCTTAACGCTTGGGTGGCACGGCCTCCCACTGCCTGCCATAGGCGGCTCCATCGCCACTCGTCCGCCACCATTGGCGGCGGGTTTTTTTTTTCAACTACCCTTGCGCAATACAGTCATATGGGCGGCCGGTTTTTCGCCCCCTAGGAGCTAATTTATTGTGGCCACTTTGCTTGTTTTTTCCCTCCAAGCCCTAAATAGGGCATTTTTTTCATTTTGCAATCTCTTGGGCTAACGAAGGCCATTTTTTTCAAGTAAAATATTGTTGGAAAGCTGGCGATCCCAATTTTTCTTTGGTGCAGGTGTTTTGCAGAGATTTTGCAGTTTTGTGCCATTTTCTCTAGGTTGAAGCCAAATCTTCCTTTTTTGCCTCCGAGCTCATATCTTTTTGCTTTGGACTCCAATTTTTCTGATTCTTGCAGCATTAGAAAGGTATTCAGGAGCACTACAGTTTTGTACATGCATTTTTTCCTGTTTCCGTCCTAGGTATATTGTGATTTCAGTTTTTTCCTTGCGGGTATACTGGAGGATACATGGGTATTTTGGCAGTTGGGAGGGTGTTGTTTTGATCATTGTACTTCATTTTAGCTTCATTGTGTGTTTTGATCTCAAAATTTGTCATTTGAGAAGTGTACTATCATTGTAACCATGGGTTATGCAACTCATCCTTTTGTAATAGTTCTGACTAAGGACAATTATGAGTCATGGCAAAAGGGCATCATAACACATTGTAGGTGGCTTAATCTTTTGCCTCATTTTTATGGGACTCATTCTTGAGCCAAAAACAACACATAAGAAATATGTTTGGGGTAATAAGAATGATCATATCATAGGATTGATTGGTTCTAGTTTTAGTGCAAGCATCTTCAGTGAGACCTATCATAAGATATTTTTAGGGATCTTGTGCCCATGCACAGCTTGCACCAAAGTTTGGGAGATTTTTTGGAGATCCACATAAGCCTCCATTCCCAGATGATCGTGCTTCAGATTGCCTCACTCCACTTGATGATGTTGACAACATACCCTTTGATGATGACACCTTAGAGGAGTTTGAATATGATACAAAACTTGAGCGACTTGATGATCCAAAGACTTCTCTTGCAGCTCCTACTTCTTCAGTTGAGATCACACTTTCATCTTCTGTTGATGATTCATTGAGTACTTCTAGTGATTCAGTGATTCATTGCAACAGGTATTTGTTTGTCTTCCTGATTGAAATTCCTGTTTATCAGACATTGCATCTTTGTTTGTGGAGTCTCACATTTCAGATTTAAAAGACCGTTTGAGGGTTTATCTCTCCTATTTGATGATAGTCATGGATCAACTATTGTCACTCCATCTTTGTCTTTGGAGTTTGTTCAAGATCAGTTTCCATTTGTTCTTGGTTTGTCACAGTTTGTTGTGATTGTGCATGTACCCGATTGGATTGTGGCATCATCATTGTCATCCAAGAACTTGGCAACATGAGAGCAAATTTTAGAGACACATTGCATATGGATTCCACTTCCTACAAATTCCTATCCAAAATGGGAAGCATTCCTGCATTTGTACTTGGTGTATCTTCTTCTCAAGGGGAGAAACATTGTTTGTAGGCATTGAATTATGTTTTGTCTTCAGACATTAACCATATTTGTAGGAGATCATACATTATGGGGGGGATATCTTGTCTCTCTATTTCCCTCTTATGGGGGGGTCGTTGATTGTATATACATGATGAATGTAGTCCTTGGGGGGTATCATCGAGTCCTCCATACATCATCTTGTTTGTTTTGTTTCCATTCTCTCTTTTGGAGAGGAGTTTTGTCTCGGCGGGTTTTCTCCTTTTCTGCATTTGTGAGAGATTGCATTTTCATTGTAAATGGGTACCTAACATGGCCTAGTAGCTGGGACCCATCCTCATCTTCATCTTTGCATAGTGTGCATAATAATCTTCTCCCTAAGTTGCACTTAAGGGGGGGTGTTGTGAATAAATGTCTTGTACCTAGTTAATTCACTTACGAGGAAATTAGGGGATTCTTTCTCGAAGTCTTAGTTGGCTTTTCTAGAACTTATCTTATCTAGCTTGTAATGCTTGATTCCTAGGTAGTTAGGTTGTTAGTTATCATATGTTATATGATTAAGACACTTGTCATGATCTTGTCTAATCCTATCTATTACCTTGCCTTCAGAAGCAAGGCATCTCATGTACATTTGTATATTCAACCATATTCAACCATATTCAACCAATATTCAATCTTGCATTGTTGAAGCAAGTATTCTTGCCATGTTCTCTCTTGTGGAAGATATTTTGGTCTAGCAATTGTTCTTGGGGGTGTTGAGGAGTCACCATTAACTCCTACAACAAGGTGGGTGGAAAAGATCATAGCCAAATTGCTTTATCATCTTGCCCATTTGCTGTCCAGATTGTTTCACAAGTCTTACAATGTCATACAGGATTCTTCAATCCATTGCTTGTAAACTTAGGCAACTTTTTCTTTTTTCCACTAGGTCTTACCATGATTTTATTTTGATGCAAACCAAGCGCCTGGAATCTGCTTGCTAGGGAGTTTTGATTTGAATGTTCTGGTGCTTTTCTCACACTACAGCCATGTAGGAATTCTCAACTCTTCCCTTGGCTTTAGCCTTCTGCGCACTTGTTTCATCTTCATAATTTCTTTTATACACCCTTGGCTTGGCTTCTTCTCATTCAACTGACAACCTTTCAATGCCCCGAAGGCTACTCTTGTACAGTTCTGCCAACTTCCCTCATCAAGAGAAGGTTGTCTTGACTTTTCAACTTGATTGCATTCTTAGCTTTGACTTGGGAGTCGTATGGTTGTATTTTTCTCAAATGTTTCTTGTAATCTTCTCCTTCTTTCCCTTTGCTTGATGATCTTTAAAGATTGCTTGATCTCTTGGTCTTGACCATGTTGTGGTCTCTTCCTGCCTTTATTGGGGTCTAAGGGCATGAATCTCTAATCTGACCCGATTTCTTTAAAGGAACAACACCAAATGTTTACTGCTCTATTTGATAAATTAAATACATGAATTAATAATAGAGATGACAATGCATAGTAGATACATGCGTAAAATATATCTTTATTCACACGAGTAAAAGATGGTCAGCCATGGATCAGAGTCGATCCCACTAGATCATCCTACATTCCTTGTTGTTACACTCTATTTAAAGAACCCGACGGTTGCCAAGAGAAACACAACCATCATGCAACTGACGCTTATAACTACTCTAGAAACCCCTGTTTCCTCCAATCTCTGAAACTGTGTAATTTTTGTTTGTTTTGGTGTATTTTGATTATTTTTTGTGGTTTTTGCATGAATTAAGCAAATTGCGATTTTGCAAGAATTTAATGATAAATTCAAAATAAAATGCTACAATATCAATGTTGATGGAAATACAAGATCTAATACTGGCAATTCATTTATTGATCATCTGGACTCAATACAATAAAGATCCGGTAACATGCAACAAAGAAACAACATTATTTAATGAAAGAACCTGGTATTAGCAGCAAGCTGAAATTGATAGAACTGGTACGGCTGCAATTAATGTCTCTTTCTCCCTCCGTCCAATGATCTGGATTGATACCAGATGCAAGTGCGCCACTGTTGGTAAAGACTGGAGATCAAATAAAGAAGCGCCTTTCTTAATGAATAAAGTACGGCCTGTGAGAAGGTACGGCCTGGTACAGAAAAAGTACGGCCTCTAAAACAGCAGCATTAAATAAAGGTACGACTTTTGATTTGAATGCCAGATCTTGACTAAAAGGTGCGCCAATATGAAAGACCCCTTTCCGGATGATTTCCTGATCAAAACCCTGAATAAATTTCACCTGTGATGCTCTTTGATAACTTCAGAATAAAGTTATCTCTTTGCCTGGCAATAGATCAGCTGGTATTTCACAGCCTCTGAATCGCACACATTGAAGATTGTACATTCTCCAATGCAAATTGAAAACCTGAACCCTTGGCTCTGTCTTCAGAAGAAAGTTCTTAGCAAAAAGTCGACTTAATCAATAATGGCTCGATTCCCAATGAGAAAACCCTTTATTCTTCAAAAGCTCGATTTTACAAATTAGGTTTCTTCATTAAAATAATTCAAACTTCTTTTTAATATTTCAATAGTTTCCGAACAAATTTTTAATTATAAAATATAATTAAAAATGGCCCCTCTGATGTCGGTCGACCCCTTCAGCAAAAACAACTTAAGTTATAATATTTAAAATATTATAACTTTATAATATAAGCTCCAATAATTAATATTTAATTAAATCAATTAAATATTAATATCTCTCTCAATATATGCCCGATGCACGAACCATCTGAAGCTGACGAAGAAGGAAGTGATTCTGCACGTGACCAAACCATACTGCTAAAAATAGCAGGGGTGCTCCACTGAGTGCCAAAAATTGCTAAAAATAGCAATCCGAGCAAATGGTGTCCGAACGAGCCCGAACGAAAGCCAACTGATAACAATCTGACAACTGAAGCCAAGCCAAGCTCCATCAAGACTTCTTATCCATCCCATCAGCTCTAATGAGGGTCGAGAGATAATAGGCTAATCGTACTGAGATGTCAATTGGAAGGGGACATTACAGTCCGCCCCTCCTAAAATTGCTTGTCCTCAAGCAATCTCAACTCCGGATGTTGCAAAATCTCCTCACTCTCCCACGTAGCATTCTCTACTGGTAAATCTCTCCACTTCACTAAATATTCCCTTTGTAGTCCTCCTACTTAACCGCTCTCCTCTGCATCTGTGATAGACTCGTGTACTAAAATCAACTTTCCCTCATCATCTAAGGGAGGTAAACTGTATAGTACCATTACCTGTCCTTAACGCTTCTTGAGACGGGATATGAAAGACATTGTGTACCCTACCGGCCGAAGCTCTAGCTCGTAGTTTCACCTCCAACACTGTGATCCCGAAGGATCAGAATATCGCGGGTTTAAGCTCGACCCACTCTTCCTAAGAGTAGATCGACGAAGAGGGTCAGAGCATAATGTGATGAGACCAGGTGTCTCTCAACCCCAACTATGCTAAATAATAAAGTTTTTTGTCTTGTGTTTGATGGGTTTGTGCTTTTCTTTGTGTTTTGATCATATATTGCCAATGGTTTGATACAACAATATAATGCAGCAAAATAGGAGATGTTGCAATAATAATTTTTTACTCAAAACTGAAATTGCATTGGAAATACACAGCTGAAAATTCCAAATTTTTATACCAGCTTAAATACTCATTATTTTCATAATGTATTGACAACCCAGTTCATAAAATAACCCCTATTATCTAAAACAACAATACCCAGAAAATCTAGTAGTTACAATTTATGAACTCACAGGTAAACATGCCTTGAAACCCTCTGATCAGCTACAGCAGACTTCATATCAGCATACTGGCAAATTCTGGAAATGATCACAGCAATAGAAACCCTCTCAAAATGTCGATGAAGCAACACCAACCAAGCACATCACTGTAGCAAATTACTGTAGCGAATCACTGTAGCGTTTTTACTGTAGCATGGGTACTGTTCATGCGTCACTGTAGCGCGGGTACTGTTCACGCGTCACTGTAGCAGCCAACACAAAGCTTGGAAACTGATCGTTAATGGCTGCCAACGATGAATCTTCGGGTCTGCACTTGAAAGACCTTCAATAATCTTCATACCCTAAATAAAATCTTCACCTTTAAGCACAAATAGAACTTCTGGATGAAGCTCTCCTGAATGCCAAATTCAATGGATATTTCACCACCTCAAATGGCTGCAACACTAAAGAGTTTATCGTTCTTTAATGGCTTGAGAGACAGAAACCCTAGGCTTCTCCTTCTCAGAGAAATTCTCATCAAAACAAATGCTCAATCAAATAATCATATCCTAATGGTTCGATTTGTCCTTGCTGAGAATATATACTGCCCTTTGAAAAATTCGACCCAACTCCTTTAAAATAATCATTTAAATTAAATGATTTAATTCGCACTTTAGAACTTAGGAGAAATCATTAATTATTGGCGTCCATATTTTAATGAATATAAAATACTCATTAAGTCACATTTAATAATTTATTATAAAGTACAATAAATACTTTATAATTAAGCCAAATAATTAAATATTTAAATATTTCAATAAAGTGACTTTAATATAAAGTCAAATTATTAAATATTTACACCATTAAATTTTATTTCATTCCCCATCATCAAACCGCTGAACTCAAATGACTCTGAAATAATGGTTGAACCAGTGTCTCCGCCTAAAATAAAGCGTACCGACCTAACTTCTAAAATAGAAAGTTCCTGAAAAAGCACTCTGGAAGATTCTGCGAAGGCCCAACCTGACACAACTGCGAAACTGGAGCTACCAAACACTGAGTAACTGCCCCAGATGATCCTCTGCACTCTCCTACCAGCCTACGAGGATCGAATAATAGGCTAACCTCCTCGACAGACAGTGTCAGCTAAAACGGGGACATGACAGTCCGCCCTCCTTGAAATTGCTTGTCCCCAAGCAATCTCCACTGCAAAGAAACTCTAGTCCTCGCGAGGCCCAAAAGAAGAACTGTGAAATATCCCACACATCTCTAACTGACTCCTGTAGCACCAGTATAAACATAGTTGCACAAAATATTCCTGGATCCCAAACTCGAAATGGAAGTCTGCCATGCCTAATACCCTTTGACTTCCTCTGCGCTACTCTGATCTCAACTTCACCATGCCAGAAGTGGTGAAGCAATCCACTGGGACCCATCCAAAACACACTACCAATCCTGTCGCCACCTGGATCCCAATATAAACGGTACTCGCATCCATCCATCAAAATGAAGTAAGGATATCGGGAAGCATCCACAACACAACATCTCTCAACAGTCCCTCTGAAACTCCCAGGGATGTGATTAACCAAACCATCATGTCCACTGCCACTACCACCTCCATGAAACCCAGAAGTAGCAAACTCTGTCAGGTACACACTAGCATGATGGAAATCCAACCTCTGATCGTGCAAGTAATCCCCTGCAAACAACTCAGTCGGGAACTTGCAGCCTCTAGTCTCACCTTCTGAAGATAGTAACTCTGAACACAAAAATGATTTGCTTCTCTTGACTGCGTAAAGAGAATCATCATGCACACCAAAATTGTGCATCGAATAAGAATCATGTACAGGTGGATCAAAGACAAAACTGTAAGCACTCCTCACCGTGTACACACTGTAAAACTCCTCTGTGAGCCCTGTGTGAAACCCCAATGCATTGGAAAGATCCCAAACACTATGATCATTGCCCAAAACCGGACTAATATCAGGGGTGTGATCAGTTTCCAACTCGAAGAGTGGATTATCATAGACTAATCCACCATCAAACTCGAATAACGGATTATTCACAAATTGCACAATCATTCTATTATGATTTGAATCATCCACCGCTAAGCCCCTGGAACAGTAGATTAAATCATACTCCTGAATTGGTTCATCAAGCGACCGATCATGATCAACTGCATGGGATGAAATAACTGATTTGCTTCCAGAAAAGGGAAACAAATCATCATGAGAACCGATCTCCCACCTGAATGGTATTTTGCCTACCTCCTGTGAAGATGGAGTAGTGTCGAGAGTTGTCACACAACTCTTCGATGAATCAACTATTATGTTGCAAGAGCTAACAATAATTGCCCCTGCAACACCTGTCATGGGAGTAACCTCAGGAGAACCAGGTGTAACATGTGATTCCCTGCAACTTTCAACCAATGCCCTCGTCCCATCTGTATCA